>CAHIKZ030002977.1:445000-630000 GCA_903632075.3 Acanthosepion pharaonis
CCTGGATGCCATCTGGAGGACCTGCCGACGGCGATGTATGACAGAAATGGTTGGAAGGAACGAGTCAGGAGAATCCAAGAAGAATTCTCGACCTGATGATGATGATGATGATGATGATGATGATGATGATGTCTATTAAAGAATTGAACGTGGAAAGAAATAAAAAAAAATAGATCGCCATTTTTTAAACACTGTAATCTTTCAATAGGTGCCAATATCTTAAAAGCAGTTGAAAACTAGAACCGGTTATAATAATTATTTTTGCTTGTTTGATCCCTGGGGAAAATACAAAATAAATAAACGGGGTCGTCATAATAAGCTCGGGGTGGGGCCGGAAAATCTCTTAAAAAATAAACTTCCTGAGTATATTAACACTTCTTATTCGAAGCATGGGGGAAGATACTGAACAGGTTTTATTGCAGCTTAGACAACACCAAGGCACAATGCAAATTGCAGAAAACTACATTAATGGGAGACCTAAATGCCAAAATAAGGAAGTGAGATGATGAAATAGTTGGCAAATTCAGACTTCTTCTTTATGTTCCGTGTCCCCCTCATAGCGTAGGCGATCAAGGCTCTCCACAACTTCCTGTCCCTTGTAGCCGTTAATAAATATTGTCTTTCTGTTATTTCTCCTAAACCCTGTCCCGCCATCCATTTACTCAAGCTTACAAAGTATGTTATGCATTGTTTACCTTTGTCTCTCTTGCTGTCAATCTGTCCTGTGAGTATCAGATTTTCTAAGCCCTCTTTCCTCATTATGTACCCCAGAAACCTCTTCTTGGTGTTAAGTATAAGTTTCCTTTTTGATTCCATTTTCTCTAAAACTTCGCCGTTGCTCACATGTTCAGTCTATGTTATCCTCAGCATGCTCCTGTAGAACCACATTTCTGTTGCTTCAAGTTTCTTCTTCATCTTTGAAGAGATTGTCCAGAACCCACTGCCATACAGAAGGACAGATATCACGTAACAGTTTAGTATTCTTTTCTAGCGAGGTTTTTCTATTTCTTAATACCCTGCTTAACTTTTGGAAGGCAACTTTGACTATCCCAATACGCCTTAACATTTTTGTACTTCTTTGTTTATGGTATTACCTATTTGCAATTCGCCCTTTGGGGGAAATGGATCTAATGGCGCAAAGCTAACGGCCAGGTTTCAAGAACACAGAAGACGCTTATGGACATGGAAAAGCCCAGGAGTATAAACGAAGCACCAAATCAATTACATCACGATCAATAGATTCAGTTTTAGACTGTAAAACAAATCTACGTGCCAACTGCGGAAGTGACCACCTTCCAGTAAGATATAACCTTAGAGTGAAACTATGTAAGTTGAAGTGGGTCAAGGCATCGCCTAAATTGCAAAAAGATCACTCGAATTGCAAAGAGATGTATAATGACAGCGTTACAATAAACTAAATAAGAATGAAAATTCAGTGGGACACAATAAAAAAAAAGCTTTGGTGACATCAGCAAACGAGGTCATCTCAACGAAAACTAGACAAGGAATGGATGCCAGATGAAATTCTTGATATTATGAAAAGGAGGCAAAAAGCGATTCCAAGGTCAGGTGCAAAATGTAGTACATTACACAAAGAAATTAGAAACAAATGCAGGCAGGCAAATGAGGAATGGCTCAACGAAAACTGTACTGAAATAAAAAGCACGAGCCTCACTCATAAAGCAGATGTGCATAAAAGAGTAAAAGAAATAACAGGACAAAAGATTCGCTTATCGACAGGATGCTTCAAAGAAGGAAAGCAAATAATAGAGAAAGAAAAATACTCCAAAGAAAGAACAATTACATTGGTGAACTCTCCTACGACGAAGGAGAAAAAAAATGCAATATACAAAAATATGAACGGACCAGACATATTACAGTCGGAAGTGAAATCAACATTGGACAAGTTGAACGTGAACAAAGTAATAGAACCAGATGATTTCAGTATCGACAAAATTACAGAATCAATAACTGAAATATACGACAGTGGTGAAATACCAGAAAGCCTTATTTTAGAATCACGAACAAGGAAAATAGATGCAAATGGATGCGAATTTCATTGGAAAATCAGCTTAATGAGTCCCGTAACGAATCTTGTTATCCGAATTCTGATAAATAGGGCGCGCAGCAAAATTAGACCGGAAATAGGGCAAAAAGTGTTCGGTGTAATAATTATGCTCAGAATGATATCACAAAAAGCAAGACAAATGCAGAAGGATATGTTTTATAGATTATAAAAAAGCGTTTGATAAAGTACAACACAAAGAACTATTTGAACTGCTAGGTAAGCTTTGATATATTTGCGAAAGATATCCAGAACTTATACTAGGAGAAAACCACCTTCATACGGTAGAAAATGAAATGAGTAACCAGACACAAACAGAAAGAAGCGTAAAACAGGGATCTGTTTTCTTATCGGACTTGTTCAACCAGGAATCTTACCAGGATTCATTATTGGCGGCCACAATCGTAACAGCATATGATATGCAGATGATACAGTGTTGACAACAGAAAAATAAATACACTAATTCCTAGAGAAGGTAATAAAAGAAAGTAAGAAGAAAGGACTAAATATCAATTGTAAGAAGACAGAATAAATGATTGTCAGGAAAAAGAAATCCCTACGATGTGAACTATGAATTGGAAATGCCAGTACCAAGAAAGTACAAAAATTGAAATATCTAACAGAGGAAGAAAAATGTGACGCCCAAAATCTGAAGGTGCATTAGAACAGCAAAGATCCCTTCCTGAAGTTAAGTAAAGTATTAAAAAACAGGAAATTTTCGTTAGAAACAAAGAAAAGTATTGAAGGGTAATGTAATATTGATCCTCCGATATCACAGTGAATGCTGAACAATCACCTCACATATGAAGACGATTAGTTTCGGTTGGTTTATTTTGTTTTACGGCATATCAACCTCAATGAGTTATGTAATGCCGACAAGATATTTAGAATAGGTTCGCATGAATAGAATAAGTATTCTTTGTAAGAAATCAGTTAGATTTGGAGTATTTTTCTTTCTCTATTATTTGCTTTCCTTCTTTTAAGCATCCTGTCGATAAGCGAATCTTTTGTCCTGTTATTTCTTTTACTCTTTTATGCACATCTGCTTTATGAGTGAGGCTCGTGCTTTTTATTTCAGTAGTTTTCGTTGAGCCATTTTATTTGGCGAAATAAATGGTTCAGTCCGACATTCCAACCACCTGAAGAAGGCCGGAGTGTACAACGGCCGAAATGTTATAATAAATATGGCGACAACGATGAGGACAATAGTCCGAATAATGTAAATAGTGTAAATAATACCTCATCTCAGAAATATAGACAGATACAGAAATCAGTTTGTAGATCAGGTTTCATTGACGTATTTTTGTAATGAGGGTTTTTTTTATCCAGAGTCAAATATATTGCTGGTATTTATTTTTTTTCAAAAAATATATTGCTGTCTTTTTTTTACTATGAAAATTTATTTTTATACTTTCATAGTGTTTTGATCCCAGTCTTAGGGATTAAATATTTTCCTATAGCTGGGTCCCTAACAGGTGCTACCTCCCCGGGTCAAAGTGGGCCTGGGAATAAAAATTTCCCAATCAGAGGGCTTGCTGCCGGATGTAGTTAATCGTCATACCCAGGACGGCAGATGAAGAGGAGAAATAAGGCAACAGAAATATGGTTCTATAGAAGGATTCTGAGAATGTCATGAATTGAACATGTGACTCACAACAAAGTTTTAAAGAAAATGAAAACAAAATGAGGCATACTTAAAATCAGAAAAAAAAGCAGTTGAAATTTCAAGGTACATAATGAGGAAAGAGAGCTTGAAGAATTTGACACTCACAGGACAGATTGATGCAAGAGGAGTAAAGGAAAGCAACGAATAACTTAATGGTTTGTGCAAAAGGTTGGAAGAAGATAGCCTAGATGCGATAGCAAAAAGACAAACATTACTCAGAGCGGCAAAGGGCAGGAAGTTGTGGAGACACATGAGCGCCCACGTCCTGAAGGGACACGACACATAGAAGAAGAAGAAGAAGAAGAAGAGGAGGAGGAAGAAGAGGTGACAAACATTCTAGTCAGGGTATCTCATCACCCGATTCTTCTGTTCACAACAGACTTCCGGTAGATAATGCTCTTTCCAGCCCCCACTTTGTTGTCTGCAACAGACAACATGGAATCTCATCTTGCAATGTACGTCTTTCGCTATGGCTGCACCTACAGTTACAACGCTTATCTCTATTCTTTCATCACCGGTACGCATGCGCGATAGTAACAGAAATAAATTTTTTTTTGGTTAAACTAAATAAATGTAAATTATTGTAACGTTATCGTCGTAAATTACTAATGAAAACATGAGATCAAATCTCACATACGTAACGTTACAATGTTTATTTAAGTCTGGACTTCGTCAATCACGACCAGCTAGCGTGTGTGGCTTTGGGGCCTTTTTCGAACGTGGAATCTACATTCTCGTGAAGATGTATGAGAGTATCTTCTTCCTTCTTGTGTGGGTGTTTATATATCGGCCTGTCATAAAGTTTTTTTTCCCGCCCGCACACACCCTAGGCTCAGCTGGTCGATCCCGTGAATCTGTTGGAATCAATCCTGAGAGGCGCCAATCTGCACATGCTAGCTAGTAGGTCATCCTCTAGATCAACTCGTCAAATCAGCAGGCTTCTTTGACATCCCACTGAGTGCAAAATATATTTTGGTATCATCTGATGTGATTCACATACTACATAACAAAAACACTGTTTTTTTTATCACGCCCTCTTTTATATTCAAACAGTAGGGACATTTAGAGGTACAACATGCCAGATACTATAATCGATGAAACACTAACTGATCGAGAGTGACAATCTTGCTCTAACTGGGCAGTGATTTTGCAGAGCAATAGGAAATATCGATGTTGATGACCTGCTATCCATCTCTTTCTCAAAAGCTGTCGGCTGGGTATGGTTATTTTCTAAACGTAGCTTAGATGGGGCAAAAAGGCCGAAAGTATGGGGTGCCTAATGAGGATCGAACTTACTTTTCAGTCGTAACTGATCTAGCGAGACAAGCTTGTTAACCATTACACCGCGCCGTGGTGCTCAAAATATGGTTTTCTAAGAGTAGCTTAGATGTGGCACACGGCCAAAAGTGTGGATCACCCAGTGAGGATCGAACTCACTATTGAGTCGTAATAGATCTAGTGAAGCAAGCTTGTTAACCATTACACCACGCTGAAGTGCCCCATGTCGGCAGCATATGAGCGCTAAGAAAGCAAAACTAAAAATAAAAATGTCATCCGTAGTATTCTCAGTATCCTTCCTCATCGCTGAAGAGATTGTTCAACATTTACCACCATTTCGAACGACAGATATTACGTAATTGTACAATACTCTTTTCTTTGCTTTTAAATTCTTCTGTTTCTTAATACTTTGCTTAGCTTTGGGAAGGCATATTTCCCTATTCCAATGCACCTTCGGCTCACTGATTTTACTTCCCACTCGGCGACATCCGTTACATTGCATCTTTAGGAACGTTTTTAAAGATCACGAAAAAGTGTAAATGACAATGTTCTTTCTATAAGTTTGCATTCTATACAATTTGGGTTTTATAACTGTTTTTTTTTTTTTTATCCTTGGTGCCCTTTAGGCAAATTTGCCATAATGTCGAACTGTGCAAATTGTTTGGCTTTCTCAATGTCACACTTCATTTCATGAGGAAAATACCGTTTATTAAAATTTTGTTTGTTGTGTTGCGTCCTCACTTGTTTATTCAAATTTTCTCATAACTTTGCACTTACTTAAACAATGGTGTGGGCATGTCGACATAGTGTAATGGTTAGAAATCTTGTCTCGCTAAATCAATTATGTCTGAGTAGTGAGTTCGATCCTCACTATGAATGCCATACTTAGTAAATCACCATAAACAATGAGTAAGTACAAAGTTTCGAGAATTTTGTAAACTTTCGTTCAAGGAACTGTTTTCAGTATTTTAAAACGTTGAAAATTTTCACTACGGAAGATCATATATGTAAATATATTTTACATTTGAAACAGGAAAAGTTCATAAATTTTTTTCTGGAAAAGAAATATATATATATATATATATATATATACATATATATACATATATATATTTGTGTGTGTGTGTTTGTGTGTGTGATTATATATATATTATTTATATATTATATATGTGCGGTACTTAATGGAAAGCGCTCAGTATCAGTGATAGAGCTATAATACTTAGTTGTATGTATGTGAGTTTGTAACCCTGGGTTTCACGCTTATGCGATCCTCAGACAAACTCTGAGGTTTGTTTGAGGATCGCAAAAGCGTGAACGTAGGGTTATAAACTCATACATACAACTAACTAATATATATATATATATATATATATATATATATATATATATATATATATATATATATATATATATATATATATATATCAACTTTTTATCCTTTGTAGGTTTTAGCAATGTCTGTATTTTTTATATTAAAAAAAAAATATATATATATATATATATATATATATATATATATATATATATGGCCTATGAAGGAAAGTCGTGAGTTAAAAGTCTACTAGATTTCACCAGTGATATAAGACATACGCAAAGAAAGAAAATCCACTCACAAATGTACAACTTTTTTATTTTTCGTTGAGAAAGTACACAGGCGTGTCCGAAAATTCCGATCTTTAACATCTTTTCTTACATTTTTATTACTATCATTATTATTATTATTGCTTTTTTGTCAACTCGAACATCTTTCATAGGCCTACATATTATAAGAAGCATACATGAAAGTCTTCTCTCATATATATATATATATATATATATATATATATATATATATATATATATATATATATATAATATTTCGTTTAGCATTTGAAAAGCATCTTTTCCTATTTTGCGTTCGGATTGCGGTCTCACATTGTCCGTTATCTGTTAAAATATTTTCCAGATATTTAGACTTCTTTACTAGTTTTGTGTTGACAACTCTTATTCGTACTTCGCATCTTGCCTTTCTTTCTCATCTTGACAACCATGCATTCTGTCTTCTCACAATTGTTGGTTATTCATACCGCTCGGAAAATATCGCCCATGCTTAATGTAGGACAAGTTTTTGAGAGAGTTTACTGCATATTTTATAACAGTCGAATTTTTAGAATTATAATCTTTTTTTTTTATTTTTAAACTTCCGTTCCCTTATAATTTTTGAAAGCGTAGTTTAATTTTGACATAACGTCATAAGTATTTAAGGCACTCAGTGACAAAATCGAAAACGCTACTGATGTAAAATCCAGCTTACTGACCTATATACCACAAGTCGTCTGGCAATATACGTTCTGAGAGTTTTTCTATTAAAAATTAAATCATCGTAGCCAGTTTGTCTACAAAAGCTGAAATATGTTTACAAGTTCACAGATCAGTTTGACACGAATAACTATCATCTCAAACAGGCAAGCTCTTGTTTGAATTGATCTGCCAAATCTTCCTCGCATCCGGCAACTTAGGTAGGTCACAGAGCTGATACTTGACTCAAATCTTTTGCTTCATAGGAAAACTATTATTCGAGTTTTGAACATGCAATAATAATAATTACTTTGTCACATTATTTCCTTCGATGTATAACATCGTGGCAGAACAAAAGATTTCTGGCACCAGCTTTTTAGGCTGTGTGCGAAACAAGTTACAATCAAAAGAGAAAACGAAACCATTTCCAGCTCATTTTTAACTGTTTTGGTTGGCAGATCTTTCATGTTTTTAAAGATTTCTCTGTTTGAACTGCTATGTAATATAATCCACCTATATGGCCGTAAATGCTGGACAATCTCCTTACAGATAAAGCAGATATTTGAGGCAACAGAGAATACCATGGACAGAGCATGTATGCAATGAGGAAGTTTTAAGGAAAATGGAAACCAAAAAGATACATATACTTACAATTATAAACAGACAATTGGAATTTCACGACTTCTGCTGTTTTTTTCTCGCACTTCCCACCTGTGGAACTCCCTTCCGATTTCTTGCTTCCCTGACAACTACAATCTTCAAATATTTAAATGCAACGTCAGTCGCCATTTTCTACCTTCTTGAACCCTGTTCCTTTGTTTTCTCCTTTCCTTCCCATTTTCAGTTTTCTTATTCTCATTCTCTTTCACTTCCACTCTCTGTAAACCCCACCCCGTGGTCTAGTGGCATTGTCGACTTGCTTGGGGTGAAACGATTAAAAAACAACAAAAGCAACAACATAAAAACTAACCTAAACGAAGTAGATTTCCTCGATATCACATTCAACCAAAAAAAGATACATATCAAACATACATAATACATAACGACAAACTACTTTTTATAAACACATTCTTTCAACCACTAGCCATCAATAATCAAGCATATCCTGCAATCAATTGACCACAGGTTATCTGACGATTCTTCCAGTGAAAACATCTTTAATGAAGCCAAACAAGATTATGAAACAACTCTAAAAGATACATAAATACCACACAGCTAAAAAAGTCAACAAGAAAGGAAACATTATTCAACGCACTGTACGACAAAAACGTAAAAACAAACGTAGGAAAAATATTCATCAAACTCATATACAAATACGTCACCCTTTAATCATCCTCTACAATATATTCCACAAAAACACAGTAAAAATCAGCCACAGTTGCACCGAGAACATGACAAATAATAAAAAGCACAATATAAAAACAACCAACAAACCACTGACACAAATCAAACCCACGTGTAACTGCAGAGTAAAGAATGAATGTCCCTTAAACGGCAATTGCTTGCAGAACAATGTAACATACCAAGCTACTATAAAATCAGCAGATAACAGATAAAAAATTATACAAAAGCCTAAATGAATGACCCTGGAGACAAAGAAACTACGCACACAAAACATTATTTCCAAATAGTAAATATGCGAATAGTACAATGCATTCTAAAAATATATATGAGAAATTAAAAACTAAAACAAAATCACACCAAGAACATTATGGAAAGTAATGAAAAGAGCATCAGCCTAAAACAATAAATGAAAAATATAAACACTGTCTGGAGGAGAAAATAGCTATAATTACCTTCCCAGACCAACACAAATTGATAAATAAACGATCAGTACTCATCACAAAATGCAGATACGAAAACATATTTTACTACGTCACTTAAAAGCCGAAAACTAAAACGAACGAAAACAAATAAATAAAAGAAATGAATACAAATAAAAGAATAAGTAAAATAAAATAGTCCAAATCAATAAGTAACTGAATTAAGTAAAAAATAAACAAGTTAACCAACTACGATTACACACATAAATACAAGTAAATGTAATAAAAAAAAAACATAAATAATAAAGTAATCAATAATAAAGTGAACAAATGACACTATAAAATAGCCAAAAACCTGCATTTGGATCCACAATTATTTTCACTCAATAATCCCTAGAATAATTTAAAACATAACCGTTACCGCCCAGCCAATAACCGTTAGAATAAAGATTAATACAACAGACCTACAACTGACCAGTATATATAAATAGTGGAGCCAAACCACAACAACTCAGACGGCCTGAAGATTGCATTTAAGTATGAAACAGACTGTCGCCGTTAGGTGTTGAACTCAGTATTCACTATATATATATATATATATATATATATATATATATATATATATATATATTAATTCAAACGTTAGTTATCCGTGTTTGAAATAGGCGCCCTGTTTTTTTTTTTTTAACAATGTATATTACATTTATTGTCCTGCACATTAGAGTAAAATTAATAAAGAAAATGAGCTTCCCTGATAGACGTAATACTGTTTTAAAAAAATGAGGTATTTATTTCAAACACGAATATCCACTAAAATAACATTTAAAGTTATGAAAATGTCAGATTAAAAATGAATATATATATATATATATATATATATATATGTATGTGTATATATATATATATATATGTGTATATATATGGCCGTTGAAGGAAAGTCGTGAGTCAAAAGTCCACTAGATTTCATCAGTGATATAAGACATACGCAAAGAAAGAAAATCCACTCACAAATGTACAACATTTGTATTTTTCGTTGAGAAAGTACACAGGCGTGTCCGAAAATTCCGATCTTTAACATCTTTTCTTCTCGTGTTTCTATTTGATCTCAGTTATTTTTATTACCATCATTATTATTATTATTGCTGTTTTTTGTCAATTCGAACATCTTTCATAGGCCTACATATTATAAGAAGCATACATGAAAGTCTTTCTCTACTATCATATATATATATATATATATATATATATATATATATATATAATATTTTATAATTCATATGGATAATTCGAAAGAGGATATAAATCCAAAGAGAGCTCAATGTAAGAACAGAGCAAATGATAATGATGAAAGTAGAGCGAATCCATGGTAATATTTCGATATTGCGAAATAAAAATATTACCATGGATTTCTAAGGTCTCCACTTTCATCATATATATATATATATATATATATATATATATATATATATATATATATATATATATATATGGATGGCTACTCGTATCTAGGCAGGCGTCTGCAACAGGGATCAGCTAATCCCTGTTGCATACGCCTTCTCAGGGACATTTGTGTTTGTTCAACACCCACAGAGCCCAGCTCTGGTTTACACTGCAACTATTCTGAGTAGACCCCAGTTACAGTTTTTGGAAGAGAGTGCGTTATCTAGCGTGATCAACAGTCTGAACAAGGACAGAACGCTCAAACCCTCGGACACGATGACTTGTGACTTCGTGCTAACGCAACCAACGACGGTTCCCAAAGGGTTCCGTCTAGCCAATCCTACTCACAAAGCTTGCGTCAACCCGTGGTTTGGTTTTTAGGCATTTTCCAAGGGTGCAGCATGCTGAGATCGCCTTCTCCAGACCGATAACATTAAGAAGTTACCTTATTGACAAATGGTGATTTTCGAACCCGTGTCTCATGGTTAGAATGCCACGTGCCCTATATATATATATATATATATATATATATATATATATATATATATATATATGTATAATGTGGTATGTAACAGGTTTCGTTCTTATACAAAGGTTGTGTGGGCTAGCTGATTTAGAGTGAATGCAATCAGCACCGATTGCTCTTGATATGTGACTCTGTGCTAAAATTAAGCTTACCAAACAAATATCTATCCAGTGCATAAGATTCCCGCGCATTGATATAATACAGTCTCTATTAATTTATGACCTGATAGAAAAATGACGCCATATATACTCAAAGCA
The DNA here is from genome assembly GCA_903632075.3 of Acanthosepion pharaonis. NCBI lineage: Eukaryota > Metazoa > Mollusca > Cephalopoda > Sepiida > Sepiidae > Acanthosepion > Acanthosepion pharaonis. The sequence goes on from CAHIKZ030002977.1 coordinate 456,273, forward strand.
TATCAAAATGATCCCAAAATAGTCAGGATTCGGAATCTAGTCATCAACATAGTTTCCTTCCTTCTCAATCAATGTAATTCAAACATTTGAATAGGGATGCTTAACCCATCAGTATTTTAGCTGCTTTCTTAACCATGTATAAATTACCTCTCATCACTGAAAAAACTGCTATCCTCTGAGTGACTCCTTCACCGGTTCAAACATGAAAGTCTGCGAATGTTAGGTCAGAACTGTAGGGTGGATGAGGCAAGTCTGTCAGTGATTGCTTGTCTGGTCTTTCAGAAGCCATAAGGCCTTGAATTGCCATGTTGCAACATTGCATCACCCACCTTCAAATGTGGCCTACCTTCAAGTAGTTTTACTTTGAGTTTGAACCTCAATAACTAGAACTTGCTTTGAACCATTTTTGTCAAATTTTAAACGATTCATTTAGACATCAAAACAAAACATGGGTTAAATTTTTGGGTAATTTCAACCTGTTTTATTAAAGTCACATCAATCAAATTGTTTGGGGTGAGGACTTCCAGCGACTAGATCTAATTAATATATTACCTCGTCAGAAATGTATATTTATTTGAAACAATTTTTTAAATAATCAAAAGGGTTAGAACAAACGTTATATCTTTGTGCAGACAATGTTGAAAATCTACAGTGTGTAATTTTATTGTCATTGGCTTCGCAGCTTGTCTAAGATGATTACACATGATGCCATATAAAGTAAACATCAGAATGCACTGGGAACTGTTTAGGAAGTATAGTCTAGAGCAGTAATTCGCAACCGATTTGGGGCCATGTCCCACTTTGGTATTTCTAAAATTCTGGTGCCCCCCCCCCGTAATATTTAATTCTTACTTGTATGCCAGTTACTCATGTATATAAATATACATAAAATATTTTGATGTATGCATACTGTATATGCATCGTATATATTAACATGCATTAACATTAACACTATCAGTCAGATTCACTAGAAAACAATTCACTGTTAATAACTCATTCTCAAATTGCCCCTTTATTCTGTTGGTATAGTAAGCTGAAGGGTGCATATCCTACGCATGGTCACCAAAATATTAGCATGCCCCACCGGTGGGTCATGCATCCCACGTTAGGAATCTTTGGCCTAGAGTGCACAGAGAAATGGTAGGAACATTCATCGCCTTAAGTAACCGAGAATGTGTTAATGCTGTGGAATATGAAATTTCATAAACGTAGCTTAGATGTGGCACAAGGTCGAAAGTAAGAGGCACTCAGTAAAAATCAAACTCACTATTCAATCGTAATTGTTCGAGCAAGACAAGCTAGCTTAACCATTACACCACGTCGAGCTTCCCAAATGATTTTCTAAGCAATAGCTTAGATGTGGCACAAGGCCAAAATTATGGAGCACACAATGAGGATCGAACTCACTATTCAGTCGTAATTGATCTAAGCAAGCTTGCCAACCATTATACCACGTCGAGGCGCCCAAGCTGATGTGGAATATGACTATACTGACTAACAAGCGCTTGAAGAGCAATCGCCCTGACACCAAACTTTTGCACAAGAGCAGTCATGAATGGATCCGGATAGTCGTAGCGGATCCTTGAGATAAGAACATCATGAAGGATGATATGGCGAAAATACTGAGGTCCCAATTCCTGGCAGGCAAATCGGAGATATCGATCAGATAACACGTTTTCTCTCTAGTGCTTAGCGCACTCTGGACTATTTTCCGACGTCTTTTCGCCTCTCAATTCTCCTTGTGGATACTTGACATCATTGGTAGTACGCAGGTGACAGCACTACTTGGAATAGTTCATGTGTGAAGGAAAGTATTATGTCTCTAAGCTGCGGGTAGGAACTAATATATGACCCTCATCATCCGGACGAAACATCTAACAGTCGGAAAGGATCTCAATCTCAGTAATACTACTCCTACTACTACTAATAATAATATTATCATCAAATTTGACACGAGTTCTCACAAGGTTTGGTTTGGTTTGTTGTGTTTTACTGCATATAAACCTCAATTTAATGCCGACAACTTTTTCCTGGTAATATTTTTTTTTGTCAAAAATCTGTTTCTGGTAATATTTTTTCCTCAAAAATGTATAGCTCGTAATATTTTAAAAAATGTATTGCTGGTAACATTTTTTTCTTCAAAAATTTATTTCTGGTAATAATTTTTTACAAAGTATTTTTGGTATTAAAACCTATTTTTACACTTTTATAATGCTTTTTACCTCAGTTTCGGGGTAACTATTTGCCCATACCTGGGACCCTAGCAGGTGCCATCACCCCGAATCAGGGTGGACCTGGGAACACCAGCAATTAAGAGGTGGTTCCACGCTCCTCAAAACCTCCTGATCAGAGGCCTTGCTGCTGGACGTAGTTTATCATCTTACCCAGGACGTGGATGTAGTTTATCGTCATACTCAGGACGGGGTTCCCAGAAGGTGTGAATTCTGCATGTATATGCGATTTTCATGCCAAAAACCTACTTTAGCTGCCACTTTTCCTAAGGAAATTACAATTAAAAAATACGCTGCATTGTATACGGTATTTGCTTATTTGCTCTGACAAATAGTAATCCCGTCTATACTGACATTCATGTAAACATGTTATTTTAGACCTTCACTTTTAATATCAATATAACAGCTGACTCGTGCCGGCGAGGCTGCTTCGGGCCATGCATTCCCTTGTGGCCATTCGTACACGTTTCGCCTTGGAAAAATAAAAATGGTGGGCGTGTCAGCTGGACGAATATCATTACGAACCATTTGGCTTTTGCCTTTTTTTTCATTGCCAGGTGGACTTCTTTAGGGATAGATGAACATTTTTGTCTTTTAAAGGATCAGATGATATTCCCCCACACCTAAACACACCACCCCCTTCCAATCTCTCTCACTCTCTGTCTCTCTGTCTCTATCTCTTTCTCTCTTCTCCATAAATACAAATCCCATAAAGTTACACATACAGGTATACGCACACATTGAGTCACATTGAATCACACAATATGAACACACACACACACACACACACACACACACACACACACACACACACACATATATATATATATATATATATATATATATATATATATATAAACTAACACGCATACACACATACATATGCACAAAAACACGCGAAGAACACAAAATTACAAACATACACACACACACACACACACATATATATATATATATATATATATATATATGTTTCATTAAACGCGACAGACAGGGTACTACGATTAAGCTTCTTATTTAATTTTTCTTCTGTTCGAATAAGTGTTTCCTTTTCTGGGCACAGAGTGTCTAGAAACTGTCCAAATGTTCTGTAATTCCGAGCGCTTTCGGCTATAATTTTAGCCATTATCATTAAGATGATTTTATTTTTGCTTTTTAATTGGATGTATGGGTTTTGTGTATGTATAAATGAAGGATTGCTGCCTAAATACTCAATACATACATATATACATATATATATATATATATATATATATATATATATATATATATATATATATATGTGTGTGTGTGTGTGTGTGTGTGAGAGAGAGAGAGAGAGAGAGAGAGGATATATATATATATATATATATATATGAATTAATATACTTGAAAGATAATAAAATGAACTGACAAAATAGAGAAACTTACTTTTCCTTCCCGAATTTCATCAAAGGTATTTCAATTTTTCGAAGTTGTCAGTTCAACACACACACACACACACACACACACACACACACACACACAATTTTCAGAATGGCTCGAGAAAATCAGATGAGGATTTGCCTTTAATTCGACTCAAAAAAGCTGTGAAAATATATTAACAACTTTCGATATGGACTAAGAATTATAAAGAAAAGAGGGAGAATAAATATTGGCGGTTGTTTTTCAAAGTCACTCATTTTCTTTCTTCTTTAAGCACGAGAAACCCCAGCTTAGGTAAAAAAAGTACTATGATTTATTATTTAAGCATACACACACTCACACATTTATTTCTTTCATTTTTGGATCTGATGAAACCTAGAATGGCGAAACACGTAATGAAATCTATTTTCAATGAAACATTTTCTATTTGTGCATAACCAGAATATCTTCATTCAAATATGTTTTATTGAATAATATAGACATATTATGTTTATTTATATTTATAATGATCCATTCCACTTAAAATTCCGTTAAAATAAAAAGGAAGGCACCATAATTTTTTTTCCTCCCCAAGTACTTTCGATCTTCTCCTCGGGGGGGGGGAATTACAAAGACAAACTTATTATAACTGTGATAAAATCTGCATTTCGTTGTGATGATGATTTTTAAATTTTATCATAGATTTTATCACGATTAATTCACCCCTGAAGATGATCTTAGAGGAGATCGAAAGTACTTGGGTACGAAAAAGACTACCAAGCCTTCCTTGATGAATTCCCATCTTAACATCAAGAAACTTAGATTAGAGAACTGAGAAGGATCATCCTAAAATTTTATATAGGAATTCCCAACATCGATTGACAATGGAACGAGACTATGGATGTTAAGTTTAATTTTTATAAATCCTCGGCTATTATATGTGGGTCAGTGGTGCATTGTAGGTAATTTTTTATAATATATATATATATATATATAATGAAACGGATTAAGCCCGACAATTATTTCAATTTTCCGTTTATACATTATTTTTATAGGTATAATTGATTTAAGTAAATGATCTGTTGTTTTTTTTTAATTAATAGTACTAATTACATTTACCAGCCTGAATGTTCGAGAATTTCGAAGAAAATATGTGCTTCTCCGACATAGTTACAGGTTCGATTCCTGTCGGAGATGCACATATTTTCTACGAAATTTCTCGAAAATTCTGGGCGGCAGATGCAATTAATATTATTTAATTAAAAAAAATAACAGATCATTTACTTAAATAAATTATATCTATAAAAATAACGTATAAACAGAATATATATATATATATATATATATATATATATATATATATATATATATATATATTATTTACATTATTCGGACTATTGTCCTCATCTTTGTCGCCATAGTTATCACAACGTTTCGGCTGTTATACGCTCCGGCCTTCTTCAGGTGGTTGGAATTTCAAACTGAACCCTTTATTTCGCTCACTGGGGTAAACTATTCTAGTTCCACGTGCCATGTTTGATGGATGTCAGTTATCAGTTATCTCCTGCTAATTTCCCTCTGAAAGTTCTCCACTGCCTTAACCGGCACTATATATATATATATAGTGTGTGTGTGAGAGAGAGAGAGACAGAGACAGAGACAGAGTCAGAGAGTGAGATAGTCGTGTGTCTGATTTTTCTCGGTGGCTTTTTACGACTAATAAGCTCATTCGTATCTACAGTGATATGAGGCTGAATATTTTTAGTACCTCACTTTTTGCTGAAAATAAGTATTAAACAGAAGATTAAATTAAATTTGGTTTCAATCTATGACAATCTTAGTGAGATGCATCGTCATACCCTTTCTAAAATCAATATTGCCATTATTTTTCAAAATGGCTAAGTTTTACACACGGAAAAGTTCATAGATGTAATTCCAGAAAATATGTGTAAGTAAAAAGCAAAAAATAATTGTATTAACATCAAGACAAAATTAAGTTTACTGTTGAGTACATCTAATATATATATATATGAAGAAATATAGTTTTAAGGTGTGCTATATTTATGGGATAAAGTGCTCAATATATATATCAGAGATAGAGCGTATATATATATATATATATATATATATATATATATATATATATATATATATATATATAACCACGTAAGATGAGAACGAACATGTATCCATCCACATCTGCTTCTTTTTGGCGTCTGTTACTGTCATTGATTTCAAACCTACGGTTCATGATCCATTCATGGAAAATAATTTCGTAATTTTTGCTTCTTCCCTTAGTTTCAATTTAACCTAGTTCTTATTTGATTGGTTGATCAAAGCCACACACCCTATAACCACCCCTCCTCTTTTCTTTTTTTCTTTTTCTTTTAGATTTGATTAAATCGTTCACTCGCCACTAATTTGCAATCGCCTGATGGGACGCATTGTTTGCGCAACAAAACATGACTGCAATTGTGTAGCGATTTTGACATATTTTCGATTGAATATCCTAAAATAAAATCTCTCTCGCTCACTCTCTCTCTCTCACTCTCTCTCTCACTCTCTCTCTCTTTCTCTCTCTCTCTCTCTCTCTCTCTCTCTATATATATATATATATATATATTCGTTTTATGACATATATCAAATAAAAAATGTAAAATCAGGAATTTTTAAAGCTTAATACCTGATTTAGCCAACCTCAACCTTTTATTCTATGGCGCTCAGTTTGATTTATATCCCAGTATATAAAAATTTCAGCAGAGCCACCTGCAATATTTCATCACAGATTTCTGTTTCTCGTTTTCTTTTCCTCCCTATCATCTCTTACCTCGTTCTCAGCAACCTTCTTTCCTCTTTTTTCTTTTTCTTCACGCATCACCTGTTCTACCCATTTCTTTTTCTTCTCCTTCTTCTTTTTATTAATGGCGAAACTTACCAGCCGGATCTTACCCTTCGTCCCAGAGAGTTTTCGTTTTTTAAACATTCATTAATTCCTAACGAATGGCCGAATGTTTCAGATACACCAACTCGTGCCAACCGTTTCTTCATTATTTACTATACCAGGTGAGATATTTCCACGAACGCTTTTGTATATCTAACGACTTTGAGGTAGTTTAGGTTTTGCGATCGCATTTTACTTTGTGTATGTATGTATGTGTGTGTGTGTGTGTGTGTGTGTGTGTGTGTGCGCGCGCGCGCGCTCGAGGTTATTTACTACACTTCATCGATATAAAATGGTCATCCATCAATGCTCGGACGAGAATCGACACTTCAGTAGTCAGAACAGAGCTTTCAGAATGTTTTGACCCAACCAATCTGGAGTCCCTTTATCTAATTTCGCTTAACTGGACTTGATCTCTCCAGCTGCTTACAGTGCTTTTAAAGTAGGACGCCTTCCATTTGCACACATCTTGGGGATAAGGAGTTAGCGAATCACGCTGAGATTGGTCAATCGTAGAAGACTAGTTACCACAAATTCAGCCAATCAGTGAACGGCCCGACGAAATCATCAGCCCAAATTCACTTTGCATCACAGAAGATCGACTGTTGAGCGAGATATGGCTTAATAACAGCCGGGATACGGATCACTTCAACAAGTTGATTCGTTAATGTGATCTTCCTTGAAAATACTTGAAAAACTTTGGTCAAATCGTCGACACCTAAGGATATTTTGATTCATATTCAAAATAAATCAGAAAAATGTAATTTTCAGTTTATTTTTTCGAAACATTAACTTCTAAAACTTCTATATAAGTCTTATCCGAGGTGGGGGTCTATAGATGCCCGGGTGGGGGGGGTCTATAGATCCCCCGGGGGTTCTATTCTTGGATCTACGTTGTTTCTTATCGCCATCACCGACCTTCATAATGTCATCAGTTCTCAATTAAGTATTTATGCCAATGGCACAACAATTAGTTCCAGTTTTAGTAGCATGCCCGACAAGCTAAAATTGGCGTCCGCTCTCGAAAATAACATCCAACGTAGTTAAGCGGAGCAAGGAATGGCTTGTAAATTTTAACGCTTCCAAAACAATCAGTCAGTTATGTGCCATGCATGATACACGCTTAGGTGATCATTTATCTTCCGATACATGACTGACGAGGTAGATTTTTTTCCGCAGTAGGTTGCCATTTCTTTCTGCGGTAGACTAGATATAGATAGAACCCGGTCTGTCCTGCTATTTATAGCTGGGGGGAAGGGTGGAAGAAGATTCATACCTTTCCCAAGGGTATTAGTATGTAAGTAAATGTAATTGATTCGACTGGAATTCCTCAATCCAAGCCGCTACGCATTACTCCACAGTGCCTCCAAAAACAATACTGTTTTCATTTAATCACCATCTTGACTTCAGTGAATTTCCCACCGCCGTAATGTGGCCTCTCCTCTGTTTTTTTCTACTTTCTAGCATCATGACTGTTGCTAGGCTCCAGAAGAATAACGCTTTGCGCTTTTTTGGTTTCACTTTTCCAGTGACATGAAATAGAGTGATTATATTGAATCAATTGATAGGTCTACTGCTAGGAAAGTTGGTTTACTGTATCATGATGAAATTTTTTCTCGCTAGAATCCATCTTGCACATTTATAAATCTATCATTCGTGCGTACATTGAATATAGGTTGCCCTATCCGGTTTGGTTCTCCTACTATTTATCTCAAGATTCTTGATAAAATACAAAAAAGGGTCTGCAATGTAGTCGATCGTGACTTAGCATCTTGATTTCAATGACACTCAAAGCGCCGTAATGTGGTTCCTCTCTGTTTTTTCTACAAATATTTTCATGGCAATTGTTCTGATGAGCTTTCTTTCTTGCTTCGATTACATATGTATTTATGCTTACTACTCGATTGGCAACTTGGTCTCATCTTTTTATTGTTGAACTAGTTAGACGTAATCTTATGTTCTATTCTAATAGTTTCTTATCTCGCACTTCTTGTCTGTGGAACTCTCTTCCGGTTTCTTACTTCCCCGTCACTTAAAATCTTCAAATTTTTACATGAAACGCCAATCGCCATCTTCTGTCTTCCTGAACCCTGTTCTTTTTATTGCTTTTTCTCCTGAAGAAAATCTTCGCATTCTCTTCCACTCCCATTGTGTTTTAGTGTCATTATCATTTTGCTTGGGGTTAAATGATTAAAAAAAAATTATTCCACAAAATATGTACAAGCGAAAAAAACAAATCAAAACGAAAAAGAATGCGCATTTAAAATCATATATTAGCATTATATTTTATTTCATATAATATTTGTCTGGGGTTTTCATTTTTAATTCCTGGGCATATTTTTGTTCACGACAGGACTGATAAATCACTTGAACTGCCTTTTTTATTTTTTATATTTTTTTGTTAATCGTATTATATTTCGATATTACTATTTTACAGTACAGGATGACTATTCTTTATCCAAAATTCCAAAATCTGAAAACCTGCAATATCCAAAAGTTTTCAGACGCTGACATGACTTGCCACAAATAAAAAATTTCAAAAATCAACATGGCTACCCGCAACATGATTATTGCGCCACAGCGTTACAAATAAAATGCTGACTTTTTTTTTAGTTTTCATTACATTTAACTGTAAACACAGTCCATGTTTTGTTTTTACACAAATACTATACCTGTCTGTATTGTAACATTTTAATCAAAACATGACATCATTGATAGAGACTGATATCTTACCAATTTTCCTTTTCACACTCACAGTGATGTCATCGATAATTTACACTCCCCCTTCATTTTTTCACACCTGATCTAGAAGTAGCGTTTGGTGTTGCATTTATATATATATATATATATATATATATATATATATATATATATATATATATATATATATATATATATATATTTGTAAGTAATGATCATGTATTTTGTACGTGTAAAGAAAATAAAAGAATATTATTTTTACGTGAAATCTTAATTTCACCACTTTAAAATCTGGCTAGTGTCATTACCTATATCTGTATGTACAGAAAAATTAATTAAATTTTGGATAAAAATGCTTTCAGAGTATATGCTATTTATATGGAACTACCTTCAGGGTATATAGGTATATGTGTTATGAAACGTAAAGGAATATCATATTTATGCTTGGGTTGTATTCCCAAGTTGCCCCATTTTATAGATTCTATATACAAATTAAACTTAAGCCTGTATTGCAAAATCCGAATAAAAATCTGAAAACTGAAGCACTTCCGGTCCCAAGAATTTTGGATAAAGAATTCTCAACCTGTAATATATTTTTTGTTATAAAATTTCGTCTTTTAATATGTCCGTTTTTATCGCATTAATCAAATTTTGTTAATCTGTAAAAGTAAGAAATTCTGTTCTGGTCTTTCATTGAACTTTAATCCACAGTTGACAAGTTTGAAAAATGAATGTTTTAAGTGGATGAACCGTAACACTTTAAATTGGAGAACATTGAAACATTAAAAAAAAACATTTTGTAAAGGTGGAGAAACAAAGGCAGACAGAAAGAGAGAGAGAGAGAGAGAGAGAGAAAAAAATTGAAAAAAATGAAGCGAAAAGTGGGGAAAAAAATCAAGAAAAATAAAAAGTGACGAATAAAAGCAGGATTGGTTAAAACACGCAGGTGAAGAAATAAGATCGGAGCTAATAATACGTCAGCAGCGATAGGATCGCATTGAAAACTAGAAGCGGAGAAAGGAAAAGGAAAGATTAGATTGTGAGACGCACTTTACGATTTAATAAACAACTCTCTTGAGGTTCCTGACCATGATTATTTTTTTATTTTATTTTGGACCTGTTGTCTGAAGACTGCAAAAAAAATTCTAGGTGAATCAAATAATGAAAAATTTATAACACACAAACACAGACTTCAAAATGCGGTTGAAGTAATTGCGTATTTCTCACCGTCAGATACTAACCAGTGTTCGAGCTGGGACCCAAATCCAAATCCAGGTCCTTCTTACTTCTGTTGGAGGAAGTTCTCCATGATTGGCCACGCTTGACCAATTGCGAGTTGGTGAGATTATTCAACCCATAGTTGAAGGTTTTGAATTCAGAGTTGTCCTTCTCCAAGAGTGGTTGCCACCCAAGGCGAGATGACCCAGTCTTCTGTTATTTATACATAACTGAAGGGAGAACATATTGATTTATATCTTTCCCAGTGAATTCAAACTCAGCTCTCCGATTCACCAGCAGCAATCCATTACTCCCTGCCGGGGTAAATCTTCTTTTCAATGCAAATTGGCGCAACATAAATACCCATATTATCATGTATCTCCTAAACTGTCCCCTATCCCTGTCCCTTTCAGTCATGTCTTCTTAGGGAATGGGCAAATATGTCTCCTTAGGGGATGGGCAACTATGACTTTCCACTGCTTCCTGTTTTCGTTGTTAATTCTAATCTAGTACTAATAAATGCCCCATTCACAAAAACGTTAACATAAATTAACAAATATAGTTTGGTGTAGTATGTGACTCACCTCAGTTGATGCTATAGACTTTGCAATCAGTTTCCTTAAAAGACAAATTCATCGAAACGTTAACCTGAGAGACAACGTCCTAGCCACCAGGTGCAGATATGCGCTTCACTTGATGTCAGTGGCTGTCTCACCTGGTAAATGTAGTCGACCCATCTTTATTTAGTATATGCATACGTGGGAAAAACCGTATTACTAATAGATATATTTAACAAAGCCGACCCAGAGAGGGAAAGGCGTGAATCTCTTATGTTATGGTGAGATGGAGAATTCACTGGAGAAAAGTCTCTTGTATCCACATGGGAATGTAGAATCGCACGTTAGGAGAAAAACACAAAACTACACACCCAGTACCCGACGGTAACTGACAATGTCCGGAGTTTAATTAACAAATATGTTACACAGAGATTTATTCTCGAGTTCTCATTGAACTGTACGACGATAAAGTTAAAATAGGACCTAAAATGGAATTCGAATGCATTTTCCTTAAACTTATATAGAAAAGCTTTTCAACACTATTTACATCGTTCTGACTGTTGTCCTAAACTTTATTGCCATATTCACGACGTTTCGGCCGTTGGACGCTCCGGCCTTCTTCAGGTGATATACGTTGAAATTTCGAGTCGAACCCTTTATTTAGTCCATGGGGTTAGATTGTTTTTTGTTTTAATTTCACGTGCCATAGCTTTTTTTGTGGTGGTGGTGGTGTGGGGGGTATCCCAGTTTGAGTTATCTCCCTTTAGTAACTCAACTCTCCAAGTTTTTGTTTACCTCTTCTGATGCCAGGTATTGAACCCACAACTCTTTGGGTCAAGTCACTTTTTGGATTACTCAACCAACGCTTTTATCAACACGGCCATGTACCTCTCCACATAAATTAATTAATATATTAATTGGTATCACCCAATGCAAGACAGTAAAGCCACTAAGATATAAGGGGTTATAGGGTTTGGAAGAATTAGCAACAGAAACATGGATAATGAGCGGAAAGAGAAAAGAATAATCAGGAATACAGTAAATAGCGATTGACATTGCATTTAAATTTTTGCAGATTAAAATTGGATAGAAACATAGAGCCGGAAGAGAGTTCCACAAGTGAGAGAAGAAACTGTTAGCATAGAACTTACGGTTGCATCTAGCCAGCTCAAATGTAAATTCATGAGATATTGACGCTATTTTATGGTAATTGTTCGTGTGAGTACTTCCGTACGGCGCTTAAATTTTAAAAGTCTAGTTACCATAAAATTGGGGATAAAAGTGTTGGAGCATCGAGTTGAAAGGCCGGAGTCACTATTCAGTAATAATCTGCGAGACCAGATTGCTTACAATTAAGCCACGAGTTGTACATATTTACATAATACGTAGGCATCTGTTCCTCAGATTTAGCATCTCACCAAAGCAGGTCTTTTCGCTCGATTTAGACATGCGCATCGAATCACAAAGGTTACTCCAGCACCACATGGACATCATCGTTCAATAGCCGCACTTAAAAGCTAGTACAACTAGAGACTGCAATGGCTGGTGAGAGTGTCTTCCAAGAGAAAGTAACAAGAGCTTATCTTTTGTGGTCAGGTCATATCTTACTGGTTGATGGAGCGCAAGTGACGCTGGGACAGGGCATGACCGTGATTGGGTATGGACAAGAGCGAAAGACGTTCAGCTGCCACCAAGGACCGGCCTTTACTATTCACGTGTTGTTTCTTCCATTCGTTTTCTAATAACTTCTTCATCGGATTAATCACCGACTTTATCTTAATTTGACAATTAAAACTTGTTAAAGACTTTTATTTCACCAGAACTCAAAGGCAAATTTCACTTCCATTTCTACTTTTTCAGATATTTTTTTCCTTCTTCTTTTAAGGGCACATCAATTTCTTTTCCTCATTTTTTTTCTTTTTCGTCTTTTTTTCTTTTTCGTTTTTATTCTTTTTTTTTTTCCTATTTTTTTTTCCTATTCCTCATTTTTCTTTTTCATTTTATTCATTTTCTTTTTCTTTTTTTTATCTGTCTTTTTATTTTTATTTTTTCTTTATCTTTTTTCTTCCCCTATTAGTCTTTTCCCTACTTTTTCTTTCTATTCTACTTCTATTTTTCTTTATTCCTTTTCTTTCTTTCTTTCTTTCTTTCCACCGGCTTCATCTCCTTATTCCTGCGATACCACTAATTCTTTTCTTCGCTTTCTTTCTCGACGCCTCGACTCACGGCAATAAAGTTGTGTGGCTGACCATTACTACTGGATGCGCCATATAACAGATTTCGACATTAAATAACACATCAATGGCTGATATGTAAAATCTTTTTTATCGATTTCATTCTCTTTCCTCTCTTTCACGTCTTTCTTTCTTTCTTCCTCTGTTTCTATTTCACATTTCTTCTCTTTCTTTGTCCTTTCTTATCCTACTTTTCACAATTATTACTCTTTCACTATCACGTGATTTTTCCCATTTAATCCTTTATTTTCCTGATTATCGGCGTCGGTCATCTTTACTTCATCATTCGCCTCTTGTTTTAAAATATGATAAAATCTTTATTGAATTAAAAAAAATATATTGCATTATACAGCCTACCATTACCACAGATAATTAATAAATCATTATGTTTTGTTTACGATGAAAGATGGGAAGAAAATGCATATAAGAAAAGCTGTCTGGTTTCAATGAGAATAGGATAGAATCTATTATAAGAAGAAAGAAAGAAAGAAAGAAGGAAAGAAGGAAAGAAAGAAAGAGTAAGTGATAACACAATCAGGCACTTAACATCTGCTTCAGTGAAACGGGAGTACGAAAGAAAGGCGGGAATAGAAAGGGACAGGAAATAGTAAAACGAACGAGAAATAGAGAAAAAAATTGGAGAGGAATGAGAGAAATTGTAAGTTTAAAATGGATATATACTATTTTTGTGCTTAATAATTCTTCATATATATCTGATATCTTCTTCAATATTATTCAAGATTTTTTACAATAATTTTCACCCAATACAAGGCTCAAGAGCCACTCATGGTAGAGAGTTGTAAAATAAAAGCTAAACAGCACATTTTATGGGGATATGTGAGGGAGATAACGATTAACCCTAAACTTGAATAGGTTATGATTGTAACGACCAGGGAAGCATCTTCTTGAGAGTCGGTTACACAAAGGAGCGGGGTTGTCTACCCCTTCGTGCTGGGGGTAGTCTTGGGACGACGGTCTTGATTCACTCATATGTTTCTTTCTTTCTATCATCTTCCAGTCGAGTGATTTCTAGTTGATTTTTAGTTTGGAGATAAAATGAGAACTTCAACAAAATGGATTTTATACTTATCTTATTTTATTAAACACGTCGACATATACATTTTTTTAAACTAGCCAATGGGGTCGTTCTATCCCCCGCCCACTGAGGAGCAGTTTCCGCACATGAAATTAACACGTCTGCATTCTTCGACGCGTAAAACTTCACTCCCTGAAAAAACTTTCTAACTATAACATTCTCACGTTCGGCTAAGTCAGACAAAATCGAGATCCCTATTTTGTCTACTAGCTGACCCCAAAGTCAGCCTCAGAAGGTCTAAACCAAATACACTGCCACTAAAAAAAATAATAGTCTGAAACTATTATTTAACAGCGGCTCGTGGGAAGAAGCTGTTCGAGTGGAACTTACATCTCATCAAAGGGTCTTAGACGTCACGCTTACAACTTCTGAAGCTGAGGAATATAGTTCGTTAGAACATTTTCCATGGAAATAGCGATAGAGTAACGAGAAGCTTGCAACGTTTCATCTTTGAGAAAGAGGTTGTAGGGTAGAAACTGCGGAAACAGTTTTAGACTATTGAGACTGGAAAATGAAACCTGGGAAGCTCCTACCAATATATGGCAGCCAGCAGTATTCCATTTTTATCGAAATCCGAAGGAAGATTGGGATAGCGAAAGATGCTACAAAGCACAGGAAATCGTGGAGAGCCATCATCGCCAACGTCCTGAATGGTACACGACACATAGAAGAAGAAGACTCTATTTTTCATAAATCATTATCCTTCATATATAAAATTAACCGCGAAATTTTCACGGTAATAGTTAGCATTTTTAAAAATCATGTTCTTAATGACGATGCTCTTGTGGACCAGAAACAAAGAGCCTTAGCCATAGGTGACGTTAATTTTATTCGTCATAATTACGTATTTCACAAAAATACAAATAATTTTGTTTTCATTTATTTATTTATTTTTTTTGCATCTCAAATTTTCAAACAAAAACAAAAAAATACGGCAAACATGGATAAACGGTCCTGCAATAAGACGTAGTGTCAAAAGAACGTTATTTTTCTTTTCTCATGACATCGCTTTTTTAACTACCTTCATTCCTCGGCAATGATTAGAATTGTAGTACAAGCTAAACATATGATGAAAGTGAGTTCTTTTATTCTTGAGAATTTACAATGAAAATATTATTCACTATTTATTTATTAGATTGTTTATTTACAAGAATAATTTTACATTTACATTCTTAAAACTAATACAATTAGAATTAATGCAATGTAATTTTTATCATTTATTAATTTATAAAGAAATAAATGTGAGAAAAAAATTATTCATAAATTTAAAAACCTTTACTAAATTATTAAAATATGTGAACCAACTATGAAGAAATCCTTATTATTTACCATTTTATAAAGTTTGAATCAGTTGCCAATTAGCCGATGTTTTGCCAACCATTTCAATAAGTAATATAATAAATAGTGTAAATAAACAATCTAATAAATACTGTTTATTATTAACTCTCAAGAACAAAGAAAATGTATACATTCACTTTCATGTGTTTAATTTTTATTACAATTACGCATTTTAAAACAATAAACATTGTCGAAGAATGAAGGTAGTTAAAAAAGCAATGGGAAGAAACCATTCTTTTGACACTACATTTTATTATAGGCACATCTATGTTTGCCAAAAATATATGACCAGCATAAACGCGAGCATTACGTAAATAATATTTAATTGTTGCTTTTTCTTTTTCTTTTCAGAGTTCGTTTCGTGTAAGGATTTTTGTAGATCCATCCGAATTGATCTGCTACGTGAGAGAAAGTATTCTTGAAATCATTCCGAGTGTTCGTCCAAATACCGTAACCCTCGCTTCTGACCGACACAGTATGCCCCGCCGACGGAAAGACATGGACCTAGACAGCGATACACTCTCGATGGAATCCACTAAACACAAGCCCGTCCAAAGAAGTGCTGCAAACGCAAGGGAGCGAGCGCGCATGCGCGTCCTCAGTAAAGCGTTCTCCAAACTGAAGACAACGTTGCCTTGGGTTCCGCCGGACACGAAACTATCCAAGTTGGACACTTTGCGTCTAGCCGCTAGCTACATTGCTCACCTCCGACAGATATTAGACACTGAAGAGGTTGAAGGATCACAACATGGATATATACATCCTATTAATCTAGTAAGTCTGAAATTAACTTGATTTTATTACCGTTGGATTTCCATTAAATTGATTAGGTCCCTACGTAATCATTTTTTAAAATATATATACACACACACACATACACACACACATGTGTATGTATGAGTGTATAATAGTAAATAAAATAAAATTTTCATTTATCTATCGCTTCTGTGAGTTTAGCTGATATTATATCCACTTGTCAGGGAATTTCCTAATAAGACTTTCCTTTCTGACGAATATATGTAATCTCTGAGTAACTCAGAGCGGGAACAGATAAGTGAACATTTAATTTTATTTCTTACTATTAATGCTCTATCTCTTGATATAAAGCACTATTATTTATAAAGACTGTTAACCTTAAAATTATTATCTTCCAGAAATATCTTGATCAACGCCTGGTCAATGGTTTTTATTATTGTTATATATATGTATACACCCCTGGTCAAAATCTTAAGACCAGTTACAAAAGGGTTAAAAAATATATAAAATATTACCCTTAGCCATTTTAAAATCTGAAATTTAATACTGGAAATAAGCTACGTAGATGTCTACACGCCTGAAGCTATGAGCACACTGACTAGTTCTAAAATTTTGCCCAGTAATTTGTTTTTTTTCTTACACATGGTCTTATCTTTATGACCAACCAAAAAAAAATTCCTGTTTTCAATGTTTGTTTAAATTAATCAATTAAAAGCTTAAAATTTTCACTTGTTTGTTGATAAACTACATTTTCTAATTAAATGTAAATGTTTCGCAAATATATTTTGATTAAGGTAACAGTATTTTACCTTTTTTTTTTTAGCCCTTCTGTATCTGGTCTTAAGATTTTGAGCGGGGGTGTATAATGACTAGTGCTTTCTCCCTTCCGAGTACAGCTATTGCTTGTTATCGGACCATTCCACGGGTTCACCAGTGCTCGACACGAAAGTATCTTTTGATACTAACCAGTGACCCGCAGTCAATGCTCCATTGTTTTAAGTTTCGTTGGGTTTAAGTACCATTTGGACCAATGTCCAGTAATTGCACTTTAAGGACTTTAAATCATTGGTAGAACGGATGTCACAAAAGCTGCTCGGGGATGTGCTTGAAGCTTTTAAGGTGAAGAAATGTTTTAACAGAGACCATTACCACTCTCTGAACAAAAGAATCCCCCAAAAAAAAACCCCAGACCTAGTCGACATGATTGGATGCAATCAAAGTCGCAGATTTTATATCAGTGTACCTTCTTTTAGATCAGTCGTTCCTAAACTTTTTTTTTCAGAGCTGATTTTTCGGAATTAAAATTTGCTCGCGCCTCAACAGATTTTATGTGATAAACAGTTCATTTAAAAATAAAAAAAATGAGAGAGAGGTTTAAAGGGAGATAACCGCGATTCAAACAAAGAAACAAAGAAATTTCGTTGTCTTTCAACCAAA
Source organism: Acanthosepion pharaonis (assembly GCA_903632075.3). NCBI lineage: Eukaryota > Metazoa > Mollusca > Cephalopoda > Sepiida > Sepiidae > Acanthosepion > Acanthosepion pharaonis. Next base: position 474,164 of record CAHIKZ030002977.1, read on the forward strand.
CCTGCATACCGGAAATGACATTGTTACATTATCTTTGACACTCAGAGCCGAAAGAAAGAAAAAAGAAGAAAAGGAAGAGAGAGAGAGAAAGAGAGAGAGAGAGAGAGAAGGAGACAAGAAAATGATGGAAAGTAGAAATAATTACGACATTCAACAAATGCGCACATACACACGCGTACACAAACAGAAACATAAACACACAGAACCAAACAGATAGAAAAAATCAGCCTAACACAAATATCTATTGCATAAATTAATCTTTAACTTAGTATAAAAATAACGAAAATGAGAAAATTCGCAGTCAATTGCTGATACCACGTGACGAGTTGATAGAACGATTGCGAAAAAAGTTCATCTACGAAACTCCATAGTCGAAATGCTGCATATAGCATAAACTAGCAGTAGAGCCCGGCGTTGCCCGGGGATGTAACAGTAAGAGATAGATCAAGTATCGACCATCATAAAGACTGAAAAATAAAATTGAAAAGATTATTGTTTAAGGTTGACGGACACGCATGTCTTAATTAGTTTTTTTTTTTTTTCTACGAATTGGTCAAACCCAAACTCAAACAAAAACATTGTTTTGAATCGTTATGAGTCTACCGATTGAATAGAATTTTATTATAAACAATTGTCTTGTAAATGGAATTTTAAAGCATTCTGAATGTAAAATAAAGAAAAAAGTGTGCAAGACAATAAGAAACACTATCTGCCAAAAAAAAAAAGTGAAGTTTTGTTGAAATTGGTTGAAAAATTTAGGAAATCCGATCCATATATATACACACACACAACACACACACACACACACACACACACACACACACACAATCTGCGTTTTATAATAAGTAAGATATATATATATATATATATATATATATATATATATATATATATATGTGTGTTTCTGTGCGTGTGTGTATACGCGTGTGTGTGTGGGTGTGTATGTATGTATGTGTGTGTACCAGGCAGAAACTTTTAATTGAATTTGTTGAAACAGATGGTTTTGAACTGTCACTTCATCTCACTCAGATGATGCTAAAATCTATTCCAATACTACAATAGCATATTAACTATTAACCCACTTTCATTTCAAACCCCAAAATGGTCGAAAGTACTCGAAACATTACATACAATTTCGGCAAATTCCTTTGCAACATTCTATTCGACGTATATATCATTTTCGGGAAAAGCAAAATACGAATACTAAATTTCTACCCTGAAAATGGCTCAACATAATATTCTGACTGTCCTGCAGATCTGTACATGAATGTATAACTAGAGCTAATTGCAAAGCATTTCACTTGCATGCACACGCGTACACATGTATATGTATGTCTAGCTGGCCACTCGTATTCCAGTATATCCGTCTACTAGGGCGGCTAGCCAATCCCTATTGCAGACATTTGCTCAGGCACATTTTGTGTTTATTCAACATCCACAGAGCCCACCTGTAATTTATACTGCAACTATGCTGAGCAGACCTTAGTTACAGTTTCTGGGAAAGAGCGTGTTATGTACGCTCAAACCCTCGGCCACGATGACTTGTGACTTCGTGTTAGCACAGCTATCGACGGCACCCAAGGGTTCCATCTACCCAATTTCACTCATAAATCTTGGGTCAACCGGTGATATGTCTCCTTCCTGACAAATCAATCATGGTGAGATTCGAACCCGGGTCTCATGGTCAGAATGTGAATGTTCTAACCACTCGGCCAGGCGCACACATGTATACATACACACACATATATGTGCATGTACATTTACTTACATAGTTGTGTATTTGAATAACAGTCCCTCTCTCATATATGTTTCATTTAAAATAACTGACAAAGTATTACTGTTAAATATGTTAAATGTTTTTTTTCTTGTATACAAACAAGAGAATACTTTTTCGGATTTAGTATTTGTAGAGATTATCCAAATGATTATTTGTTTCCAGCGCTTTCGGCTAATCTATCGGGCATTTTCACGGATTTTTAATGGGTTACTGTATATGGTGTGGAAGTTGTTGAATAGAACACGTCATTTTAATTCTAAAATAAGACCATGCATTATATCTATCTATCTATCTATCTACGCTCATATACACAATATACGCCCCACACATACACACACAAGCAGACATGTATATGTGTGCGTGTTTTTACATATATATACACACCCCGATTATTTTAAATGCCAATTATATTCTTTAAATTAAAAGACTCTAATCCCAGTATAATATATAGTCAATCAGTTATGTGCCTCTTGCGTGATACACGCTTAAACGATCATGTATCTTTAGATACATGACTCACGAGGCAGATTTTTTTGCCGCAGTATGTTGCCATTTCTTTCTGCGGTAGACCAGTTGCCAAATAAGGCTATAGAACCCGGTATGTCCTGCTATTTTACTCATAGCTGGGAGGAGAAGAGGATTCACACTTTTCCTAAGGTAGTAGCACGTAAGAGAATGTAATGAATTCGACTGGAATTCGAACTCGGCTCTCCGATTCCTCAATCAAATCGCCATCCATTATTCCACCGTATAATTGCTCCGATATTGTAATACTTTTAAAATATAAATTACGTAACGATCAGTCTATAGTCTATACTCAGCACCTGATGATTGCGTTGAGCATGAAACTCCGAATCATGTTATCAGTGAGGGGGTTACATGTATATTTATTAACATTTAGTTAATAGCTTTGTTGTATTACATCGAGCACTATTTTATTAACACCAACACTATATGTACGATGTGCGATATATATGTGTGTGTGTGTATGTATGTGTGTGTGTTTGTGCGTGTGTGTTTAGGTATGTGTGTGTGTATATATATATATATATACATACGCATATATACACAAATATATATATACGCACATATATACAATATAAATACACACGCAAATGAATACACACACACACATATATATATATATATAGGTATGTATGCATGTATTTGCATAAATAAATCGTCTTTAATGTTGGGAATTCGTTACAGAAACAAATTCTAACAAATGATAACCATTTTTTTTCTTGAAGCTAGAAAAGAAAATAAAACCATAAGATCAGATAGAATTAATCAAAGACAAAATAGTCTAATAACAATCATTTAGGCAATGTCTACAATTTCAGGGAAGACATGGCCCACCCAGACGGAGCCGCCTTTACTTCACTCAACTGTGACGCTAGGGTATCTGGTAGGCAACCATTAACATGCCACGCCATGAGCTTAATGGTCTATACTTGCCACCAGATCGGAAACGCTCGCTTTGGGGGAAGATTTGGCCATCGTTATCTCTTGTCGTTAATTTGCCTTTGTATACGAAATATATTCTTTGGTGCCTCTCCTTCCTTCCTTCCTTCCTGCCTGAATTACCACCCTTCTATCTATCTATCTATCTATCTATCTATCTATCTATCTATCTATCTATCTGTGTGTGTGTGTGTTTTGGCGTGTGTGCGCGTGTGTGTGTCAGTCTGATTCTATCTATCTATCTATCTATCTATCTATCAATCTATCTATCTATCTATCTATCTATCTATCTATCTATGTGTGTGTGTGTGTTTTGGCGTGTGTGTGTGTCAGTTTGATTCTATCTATCTATCTATCTATCTATCTATCTATCTATCTATCTATCTATCTATCTATCTATCTATGTGTGTATGTATATGTCAGTCTGATTCTACCCTATCTATATCTGTTCCTATCTATCTATCTATCTATCTATCTATCTATCTATCTATGTTCCTTATCTGTTTATATATCTATCACAGTATATCCATTATCTATCTATCTATCTATCTATATCTATCTATCTATCTATCTATCTATCTATTTCACTCTTTCTTTTGGCATGTTTCGTTTTCGTTTTCCTATCTTTTGCAACATGTCAATTTGTACATATCTGAAAAAAAAAAAAGAAAAAAAAGGAATTCCAATATATATGCAATGTATGTAATTATGTAATATTTGTATTTATATGAACGACGTGTGTATAAATGAACACAACAAAATAAGTGTACATATTAAAATGAACGGATCCTTTTGTGAAAATATTGGTATCTCTGTATCTGTGCTCATAAACGCGTGCATTGCTATAGACATACATGCCTGGTATGCGTGTAATTGATGGTATGTCAGTGTATAAAAACACACACGCACACAGACAAATATATGTCGGTGTGTGTGTGTGTGTGTGTGTGTGTGTGTGTGTGTGTGTGTGTGTGTGTGTGTGTGTGTGTGTGTGTGATAGATGAAAAACGCATCTTTGTAGCTGGGAATCAATTACTTGCCGCAAAATTGAGTTACGAAGCACATAAACATTTATGCATGATAGTGGAAGCCGACTCGTGACCAAGTAAGACGACCCCCCAGGATTCATAACTCCCAAAGAAACATGTCAAAGATTATTTCTATGTCGTTGATGATGTTTCAAGTGGTTCACAATACCGGCAAGTCCAAGAGTTTCTTTAGGTGGATAAAACATTTCAGCATAAATTTGTCATAGCATCAGTGGCACAACAAAGGTTGAGACGGTTCGAAACCAACAGAGATTCAGGTTTTATATATGAATTTCCCCCCCAAACAAGAATCAGAGGCCCTTACTCCCAACTATGTCCTATAAAGAACTAAGGGTCCCTTACACCTTGTTGTCTTTCTACACACCCGGGCAATAGATACACCCACAAAAACTTAACGTACTCCATCCGAAACATACTAGTAGAAAATACAAATATAATAACCTCATCCACATGTAAAAAAAGATTCAAAATATTAGAAGCCCTAATAATAAAAAAGAAAAACCAATACTTAATAACATTAACTACGAACACGGCCACAATGACCGTGTTTGGAAAGTAAAACATTCCTATAAATTCATACAAATACATACGCCACCCTGAAAAAACACATACAGTTAAAAATAAAAAAAATAAAAACCGTGCTTGATAATGGCTGAAAGAATAGCCGAAAGCGCTCGGATATGCAGAAATTTTGGGCAGTTTTTACACGCTTTATGTTATTCTGTAGTGCCAGTCCACAATATTCAAAGAAGGATGCTCTTTGTCAAGACCCTCAGGCTTCACTTGTTCAAAGCCTTTTTTCGCCAGTGATCTTAGAAAGTGGTTGTATACTGCTGACAGTTTAAATATTTCTGAATCGGTTTGGCGCCATCCATGACATCCGTATAAAAGTCTTGATCTGAGAAGGTTATTTAAGAACATGACTCAAGTTTTCAGGTTGATGTTTTGGTTTTGTGGCAATTTGTGGTATTGGGTGAAACTACTTTTGGCGATTTTTTATGGTGGATTCAGGGTAGGTGCCATCACTGCTTTCATTCCAATTCTTGATCATCATTTCACCTTTGGACAGCTTTATTTTGAGCCCTGTTTCTTCTAAGTAACCTGAATTGTTCGGAGGAAGAATCCAGGATGATCTACTATGTGCTAAGATAATTTTAATATCTTCCAAAATATATATCTTGGCTTTCGATTTTCGAAAATATTTAGGAATCAAATATGTAATAGTTAAAGCATAATAACCGAGTAACTTTTTTGCAGGTTGGATGAAATAGGAAAAAAAATCATATTTTGACTCTTACACGTGTAATCAGAGATCAACTGAAGCCTGGGTGTTAACCTATCTAATCGAATACCAGTTCTGAATTTGTAGTATAAATATTACCACACTTTTAAATAAGTAGAGATAAGAAATCCTTAATTGCCAAATTATTGATGTCATCCTTGAAATTGCAGGGAAAACAGTGTCAATGTTTTAGAAAGAAAGAAAGATGAGAATCAAAAGAATTAAGGAGAGAGGGAGAGACTTAAACTGACAAACAAAGAAGAACGTATGCATTAGAGAGGGAAAGACGGCATTTTTAAAAACAATGTCTTTTTGAGCGGGAGGGAGGGAGAAAGAAAGAGAATTTCAAAATCTCTGTACATTAGAGAGAAAGAGAAAGAAAAAGTGAAGAGCTAATGTTAGGTAGCACGTTGTAGAGAAAAATTCATGTCGACGATGAGGCGAGCTAAGAAAATCAGTTCATGTCTGACATTATCTCAAATTCACTTGAATTTGTAGCCATATTCGATAACCAACGTCTGTCCGGTGAGATAGCTGTGAAATTTAGAACCCACGTTACGCACCATCCACGGAGAGTTGCAACTCAAGTTTTAGACACACACGCACCACCCATATATATATATATATATATATATATATATATATATATATATATATATATATATATAGAGAAAGAGATGAACATAGTGGTTATGGTAGATAACCGAGATAGAGAAATGAAGGCTTCATCGTAGTCTTGTGGTTAGGGAGTGGGATCATTTGTAGGGATTTCAATCCTCATATGCGCCCCCTCCATACCTGTAGCCTGCAATCAAACTAAAATATTAAACAAGAACCCATGTCTGTCACCTCGTTCTCGAGTATGACCACTCGAAGTTATCATTGCAAAAATCAGTTGGTGACTTATGATATCAGGCAATGTCGGTGTATGACATTTTTAAAGTGTGCTACACTGGGACTAGTAAACATCATTGGATGCTGTCAAGTTGCAGGGGTCACACCAGTTTTCCTTCTCCTAGTTGGATAGCTTAATGTGTGCTAAGGTGTCCAAAACCCCCAGTGGGTTTATCGGGTGCCTGGATACCAATACGTTTGTTTTAGATTTTAGATGCTTGTTGATTTCATGAAAGGGTTCATCTGCCTTTTGACAGGTTTTATTTTTAATAAAGTTTGGTGTCTAGCAACGCTCCTTACCAGTTCGGTGTTATAACTGGTTTAGTCATTGATAATCCGACCATGCAGCTGGTAGTACTGGGTTACATAACCTCCTCCCAATTGCTAATGAACTAATCCAACAACACAGCCTGAATATTCAAAAATATTATCTATAAAAATTAAGAAAAATAAAAAGCAACCTTCTTCAAACCAAAATACAACAATGATGACGGTTGACAACAATTGAAAGCGCTCGGCAACAAAAAAAAATGGACTGGAGTCATTTTCAAGAACTTTGACCCAAATACAAAGAAACTTGCGAGAAAGTAAGAAAAAATCGAAAGAAAGATTATTAAACAGAAAAGTTCCGTAGACTTCAATAACACACACACACACACACACACACACACACACACACACACACACACACACACATATATATATATATATATATATATATATATATATATATATATATATATATACTCGAATCTCTCGTATCAGGATCAAGCAGATCAGTTCCCAGGAAACCGACAGCCCGACAACAGCACATGAGATTTGATTCTAATGGTGAAGGTTTCGTGCAAAACCATTCACCCTTTTTGAAGGGCCAAATACAGAGACCTGGTGCACTACGTGCCACAGGGTCCCTAAATGACCCTCCGCAGGTTTTGAATTCAGAGTTGTCCCTCTCCTAGACCAGTTGCCATCCAAGGCTATAGAACCCAGTCTGTCCTGATATTTACCCATAACTGGAGGGAGAAGTGGATTCACATCAAGGGTATTAGTACATAAGTAAATGTTACGGATTCGATTGAATTCGAACTCAATTCTCGATTCCTCAATCCAAGCCTCTATCCACACACACACACACACACACACACACACATATATATATATATATATATATATATATATATATATATATATATATATATATATATATATATATATATATATATATATTAAATAATTTTAGACATATTATGCCTATTTATTTTGTTTTCGATCCTTTCAAGTCTACGGATTAATTTCTTGGTAGCTGTAGAAAACTGTTCAAGAAAAATACCAACATTTTCTTTCAAATAATTTTTATTTTCCCAAGTACCATTTTGGAGCCATGCATGACATTCCGCATGAAAGTCTTGATCTGAGAAGATTATTTAAGAATATGACTCGACTTTTCAGGTTGATGTTTGGGATTTGTAGCAATTTGCGGTGTTGTGACACAATTTATTCTGTGTTCAATTTCTTTTTCTCCTATACTTAGATTTGTTATAACTGATTCATACGCCAAGGTACTTGAAGTGTTTAGTATTTGCTAATTCCACATCCTGGATTTTTATGATGGCTTCAGGGTAATTGTCATCACAACTTTCATTTCAATTCTAGATTTTAGAATCTAAAATTTTAGATTTATTTCTGTAAATTCAAAACATTTTTAACTGTTCGTTTTACTGCGTTATAAAGCGTTCTAGATTTCACATTCAAATTTCGCGTGTTTTTCCCACATTGCAAGTGAGGTAATTTTTTACTTTATTTATTTAATTATCACACACAAACACACACACACACACACACACACATATATATATATATATATTAGGCTGTCACACATGAAAATAAGCACTTTATAGGAAATTAATAAAAGGCTTCTGAAATGTTAAATAACTAATTTATTTAATTGAAATAGGCACCCTATTGATGAATGACTGTTCTCCAACGTACCTCTAAATTCTTGATACCATCTTAAAAAAAATTCTCATTCTTTGATGTGATAAACACTTCAAATGTTTCCATTACTTCTTCCTTATTGGGGAATATTTTATTGCGTATGAAAAGCTCAAAAGGCTTTTAAAAGTGATAATCAGTAGGAGAGATATCAGGTGAATATGGAGGACGAGAAATATTTTCATAATTCAGGCTAGACAACTTTTGGGCAGCTGATCAAGAAGCGTGCGGCCGTGCGTTGCGGTCGCAGTAAAATTGCGCCATCCTTATTCATAAGTCTAGGATGTTTGGGTTTTTTTCCAGTTTTTCGTGCATACACTCAATTTCTCCACAATACGAGGTTGCTGTTATTGTTTTCCCTTGAAGCAAGAATAAATAATGAATAACCCCTTTGAAAGACCACCACACAGTAGCTATTAACATTTTAGGGTGCAGTGGAGGTTGTGGGCATTGTTTTGGTGATTCATTTGCATCGACTCACTGGCCTACTCTCTCACTGTTGTCAAAGAGTATCCATTTCTCATCGGATGTAATGATTCGATGGAAAAAAATTTTTCCAGTCGAGAAATCAACAGAACGCACACCACAAAGCGACGGGGCTTTTTTTACACCCATTCAGTTCATGTGAAACAAACCTATCCATTTCTTTACTTTTCTAATTTCTTTCAAGTGACGAGAAACAATTGTTCGAGATGTTTCCAGTTTTCAGACCGTAGTTCTCGGATTTTGATCAACCAAAACATCCAGGTGATCATGTCAGATAACCGACCAGGGTCTTCCTTTTGGTTTATTTTCAGGGCTATAATTTCCCGAACAAAATTTCTGAAACCATCTCTGTACAGTTGTGATTTCGACAATACCATTACTAAAGGCCGCTTTGATGTTCCGAAATGCTTCAGAGGCAGAATGACCTAATTTATTCTCATGCAGTAAGATTACTCGACATTGTTTCATTGTAATCTTTTTCATTGGACTTATGAGTAACAATATATTGAAAGAAAAATTATCTGGAAAGAAAAAGAATCAGATTTTTTCATATACTAAGGAGATTACTTCATTAGACGACCGAATCAACAACCAACACAAAAATGCGTCATTTCATGTATGACAATATAGATAGATAGATAGACCTAGTGAGCCAGACAAACCTTGACAAACCTACCCAGGTTTCACCTAAACGGATCGTCAGGGAAAGCCGGCTAAAGAGGCAAAAGAAAAACAGCATATTTATAGGCGATAATCAAATCATACCACGTGACCAAGAAAAAAGAAAACAACACAAGAACACCGGGGTGGGGGTAAAGGTTTGTCTGGCTCACGAGGTTTATCTACGTCTGCTCTATGGTTGTATTGAGCTCTTTCGTTAGTTGTTTACTCGTGTCGGGTTTTTTTTCTTTGGGCTTTAAACCTGTATCTGTGCGATTTTTTTCGACAGACTTTCATGTTTCTAGCTCTTTCTTTTTTTAAAACCTTTTTTTCCTTCGAGATTGATTTCATTATTGGCAATTCAAAAATTCGAAGGTTTTTCGAAACGAGTATAGTCACCTATATATATATATATATATATATATATATATATTAATGGAAAAGAAAACCCTGCCTTGTGTCTGAGGCATAGTCTTAGGGAAATGTTAAATGTGTCTTTTGAAGTTTCCTTCGATTATTATTTATTAGATAAGTCAATTTGAGAAATTCAGAAACTAGGAAAATAGGTCAGACAGGAACTTACGAAAAACAGCATTGGTCAACCTTCAGACACTTGTTTTTCTTTAATTTTACATTATTTCTTCTTACTATAAATGTTGTATTTTAGTGAGTATAAACATTTTTTAAATAGAGTAATTGTGCCTTGCTTTGTTGTAATAGCTTCCCGTAGCATAATAGTAAAGTAAGCTTGGCATGAAAATGATTTCTCAGATTAAAAAGATATAAATTCTTTCTAGACATGAAAAATGTCATTTTTTTGGACAGCATAGTTACAGGCAATGGAAAATGGATTTATTACAAGAAAGCAAAACGAAAATTTTTCCAAATAAGCATTTTTTTTCTTTTTCGTCGTGTGTATTCAAAATGTTTTGCATTTTCGGGTACGGGTATTTGAAAATGAGAAATAAATAAATAAATAAAGAAAGAAAGAAAGAGAGAGAGAGAGAGAGAGAGAGAGAGAGAGAGAGAGAGAGAAATCTAGACCGACAAAGAAAAATTTGTACGTTAGCGAGGGAATGAGAGAACTTTTAAAAACTGACGATGTTTTAGACAGATAAAAAATCGAAAGAAAGAGAGAAAGGGATGCCTAGACCGGTAGATAAAGAAAAGTGTGTGATAGAGAAGAAAAGAAAAGGTTTTCAAAAACAATGTCGTTGTTGGAGAACTGATTTATTACAAGAAAGCAAAACAAAGAAAATCGTTTTTATATCAAGGACAGTTTTCAAAATCTCAATCTGAATGCAATAAAGCAGAGCGATTTTTTGTTTTGTGGGAATTCCAATAAAATTCTTTATTACAATTTGCTAGCACCTGAACAGTTACTTCAAAATGATCCAGCGAACAATTGACTCATTTCCGTGATGCATTCAAAGGGAAATTATCTTTGTTGGACCATAGGAATTAACCAATGAATTTGCTGCTTTTTTGGTTGTATATCTGAATCGCCAAACGATCGTGGAATTGTGATGGGAAATTTTTGATGGCTGTAGCGCATTCAACTTCCCCTGGTTTTGTTCCAAGCAGCCCTCCTTGTCTTGTCCGCGGTTAAAACATGCAGGATATCGGAAATACCTCAAAGGTTTCATCTAATTTAAAACTTTTATTTTTTTTATTTCAAAGGTGGTGACCATAAAAAAAAAAACAGGAAAATCCACGGATGACTCAATGCTAAGTATTTCTGGAAATAAAAGAATGTGTCAACAAATACTGAAAAATTATCTCCAACTAATTTTTATATTTCCTATTACTATAAACATGATATTTAGTATTTAGGCGTGTTTGAGTAGAGATCTATGTTTTTAAACATTGTCATTAACGTCAACCGGTCTATAGATCGAAAGTCTTATTAAAGAAAATCTACTTCTCGATAGGATTTGAATTTGAATTATCTTTTTCATATAAGAAACCATTTTCAAGCCAGGTGCGTCTTAACATAAGGCTACGGAAAGTCATTACAGCAAAGCAAGTCCCAATTACTCTACTTAAAAAATGCACATACCCAATAAAATATGACGTTTATTGTAATAAGAAATAATGAAAAATCTAAAAAAAATCCCTTAATTCCTTATATATACATATATATGTGTATATGTATGTATGTATGTATGTATATGTGTGTGTCTAAATTTAGATAAAACTAAAATATACCTGTAAAAAGACAATATTTACTTTATTTATGTCATATGTGCGTGTGTGTGTGAATGCACGCGTGTGCGTATATCTAAAATTTAAGATATAATTAAAAATGTATCTGTAAAAAAAAGGCAATATGACTAAAGACAAAAGGAAAACTAAGCTTAGGCTAAGATGAGTTTCCCTTTTCTCTTTATTCATATATATGTGTATGTGTGTGTGTGTGCGTGTGCGCGTACGTTTGTCTGTGCGTGCGCATCTGCATATGTGTGTGTATGCGTGCACGTGCCCATTTGTATGTGTGTGTGTGTGTGTGTGTGTGTGTAACAGTTGGCTATTCTTTTCCGAGCGCACTCTTCTGCCAGGGCGGCTAGATAGTCCCTATTACAGACGACCGCTCAACCCAGAATTCATCTGAGTTTTTTTTTTTTTTTTTTACTGTAACTGTTGAGCAGACGTTAGCTACGGTTTCCAGGAGACAACGTATAATCTGGCGTGAGCAATTTCTTTTATCAAGGCCAAACACGCTCAAACCTTTGACAACAATGACTTGTGACTTTGTGCTAAGACAACCATCGACGGTTTCCAAATGGTTCGATCTACTCAATTTCACTCACAAGGCTTGGGTTAACCCATGGTATGGTTTTTGTAGCACTTTCCAAAAGGGTCGCATGATGGGATCGACCCCTACAGACAAAGAAAAAACGAAAGAAAGAAAGAACGAAAGAAAGAAAGAACGAAAGAAAGAAAGAACGAAAGAAAGAACGAAAGAAAGAAAGAACGAAAGAAAGAAAGAAAGAACGAAAGAAAGAACGAAAGAAAGAAAGAAAGAAAGAAAGAAAGAAAGAAAGAAAGAAAGAACGAAAGAAAGAACGAAAGAAAGAAAGAAAGAAAGAAAAAAAATTTTTATACATAAGTACAGATTTTCAGCAAATTCAGAAGGGAACGATTTCGAGAGTCTGGTGTACAGCTTGGTTTAGACAGCCAGAATTCTTGCCAAGACCCCACCCATATTTCGAACAAGATGTCAGCATTTTATCAGTGTTAAATGAAGCACCTGGATGTAGCGAGCTTGATTAGGACTACCCTCTCCAGAGAAAACATTTTCTTTGCCCTCTCTTTTCCTCCTTACTCAAAGATGAATGTATATGTATGGGCAAGTCTGTATGTGTGTGTAAGTGTGTTTCTAATTTACTCATTTTTCCTTTTTCTGTTCGTTTCTTCTTTCTTTCTTTCTTTCTTTCTTTCCTTTTTTGTTTTCCTCTCTTTCCTAAAAATAATCTTTTTACCATTTTCTTAACGATATGCCAATCAGCTGACAGGAAAGACGCTATCAACAGCAAAACTGCTACAATAAAGACACACAGATACATAGCGATCGATATATTTTTATTTTCTATTTTATTTTTTATTCTTTATTTTTTTTATTTTTTTGTAAAATCTTGATTCGTGGTCAATTTACAATTAATATTTGGTTTAATTTGCCGAGAATCGAAAAAATATTTGGTCGAAAACAAACAATACATAAATCGTCTGCAACGGTGACATTCAAATTCAAAACCCACCCTACATTTTTGTCATTCTCGTTGCTATGGCTCACTGTTTGTCAAACAACTAGAGTTTTAAAATGAACGACGGGATTATTCAAAAACTAACAAAATGAAATTTCTTATCGATTGTTAAAAATTTCTCTATGGAAGATATGTTCTGATTGGACAACGTACAATAGAATTCTTTTTTCTCTATCGCAAAACCAAAACTACCACATGAGTATTTGAAGAACATTTGAGTTTCAAACGGGGTGACTGGAACATTTCCGAATACTAAATAAAAAGAAACAGAAAACTTTCGTTAGAAACTAAAAAAAAGAGTGCTGAACTTCTATGCAATATTAGTCCTCTTGTATGGCAGTAAATACTGGATAATCTCTTCACATAAGACAACTGTAGACAACTGATATGGTTCTACAGAAGGATGCTGAGAATACCAAGGACTAAAGATGTAAGTAACGAGGAATTTTAAAGTAAAATGTAAACGGACACTTATAAATAAAAAAGAGAGAGGTGAAATTTCTTGGACACATAATGAGAAAGGGGGGCTTAGAAAATTGGATACTCACAGGATATATCGAAGGAAAGAGGGAGAGCGAAAAGCAGCAGGTCAAGCACCTGACGAGCTCGTGTGAATGGATGATGAAACAGGAAACAGGATGCTTGGCAAAGGGATAAATGTTGCCAAGGGCTACAATGAATAGGATGTTTTGAAAGTGGCATGGGTCTATAAAAGAATAGATAAAAGGGATTGGTACAGCAGTAATGAAAGGCTTTGTCCTTAAATGCTCCCTGCCTAAATTATGTAGGGGGTGGGTCCTGAAAATTGAAAAAAAAAAAGTTTGGTTAGAATAAAGATATTTCGGGCGGATTTTTCTGAGCAAGAGAATAATCGTTCGAACCTGTCCATATATGAAACGCTAAAGTGTTTCATAATGTAACAAGAGAGGTCGTTCGTTAAAGTATGTGCGTGCAAAAAGTATCTATATTTGCTCGCCTGTGTAGAAACGTGAATTTGTTTTGCATCTAGATGTAACAATATATTTGCCTATGCACACAAGATTCCTTCAAAGGAGATGGCATTTCAAAATGCGTATAATTGGAATACGCATGAAATGTTTAATATACTCATTATATATGTGTGCGTGTGCGTGTGTATGACTTTGTGCGTGTATGATTAAATAAGCAACATGTAGGAAAACATTAATAAATTTGACATGTTTGCGGATTGACCTGTCCTTAAGGATATCTACCAACCATCCCACGCGGTCATATGTGGCACAAGGCCGAATTTAATGTGGAGTATCCGAGACGAGACTTTTCCCTTCGACATAGCCTCGTCTGGAGATCCACTCTGCCCGGACGCAGAGAGTTTGACCAGCACAGGTGGAGACAAATCTCCAACTAATTCCCGAAGCAAGTAACGTTAAGGAGACATTAAATTAATTTTACTTTTCAGGAGAAAATTTATTTATTTGATTTTATTTATTAAAATTTGCCTACTACTACAATACCAACTTAAAATAAATTAAATTAGTTTATAATTTGCGGAGAAAGTTAAAATGTACACAGCGTTTAAAACAGATAGAAAATTATTAATCTGCAAAGTTTAAGCATATATAGTTATTAGAAATGTTATACGTTACAAGTAAAACATGTTAGGATAAAGCCGATCATTTTTCTGTTTTGTGTGTATTCAGATGTCGTCTACTAAGCTACGTGACAATTATAAATGAAAGATCGACGTCACAAGTAGGAAGTATTAGTAGCAGATGGAGTAACTATCCGAGTTGAAGTAGTAAGACGAGTCATTAAGAAACCTTTATGTGTCCAGTCTATTAACTGTCGTAAAAGAAAACAACTTTTAAACAATCTCTGGAATATAAAAATGTTGGATTTACACTTTATCTACTTTCTTCTTGTTCTTTCCTTTTTCTTTGTGGACGAGTTGAATATTTTTTATAAAGCCAAAGTTTCATCCCTTCAACATTTCAAAGGTCCACTACAATTAATATACGACTGATTTAAAATCAAACGTACAAATGAATTCACTAAAGTAAAAAATACACAATACATTTTTATTCATATCACAGCAATAAGATAACATCTAGAAAAATTACAGACGTTTATTTAAAATGCAATTATATTTAATGGTTAAACATATTTGAGTTGCTATCCCTGTTTTTATTTTATTTTCTTAAACAATGATAATAATAAAACTGACCAAGCTCGACGTTGCTTAACTTCGGTGATCGTACAGGAACCAGAAAACAGGAATAAGGGCAACAATAGTGCAAACAATATATATTTAACAGCGAACCCCAATTTTCAGGAAACTTACTTCCTACAAAATCAACATACCATGTTATGTATTACCACAGGGGCCCCTGGGTCGCTATGTACCACACTTTTCCAATGTCAATGCTTAATGAACATGTGTACATAGAATGTGTACATTTCTGCGTTTTGTTATAAACGTCTCGCGAGATTTATCGAGATTTTCCTATCATTGTAAAATATTTTTCTCAGCTATACAAATGTCATAAATAGTAGAAAATGAATTAAATATGAAACTAATTTCCCCATCCATTTGTTCAGTTTTTTTGGGTTTTTTTCTTTGGCACAAAATGCATTGTAAAGTGGGCCGCATCACAATAACAACACAAATTTCACAACGACAATAAAAAAAATAAAAATAAACAATCATACATTCCCACGTTATTTGTCCATTCACACAGGGTTGACAATGACGCGACCCTCCATGAAAAAAGTTGGCCCACCACTGATTTATTTGCACTAGTATCCTTATCTTGATTGTTATAGTCACATTTCGCCCGTTTTATCCTCTGGCTTTCTTCAGATACCAGTCGTATTTGGCAATGTTTTTCGGATTCGTATTTACGCATTGGTTAAGTGCTTCAGTTTACCCGATGGTCGTGCGTTCAATCCCTTCATCTGGAAGTGGAAGAGATATATTCTTTTTCAATGGAGCAAGTAAACTCGGCATCAAGAAGATGAATTAAGACTTAACTAATAAGAGTTATCTCCCCTAGTAGAATGAAAATAGTCTGTAGATTGAATAAAGTGTTTGCTTTGAAATTTCCAAGAATGTTACTGTATACAAGCAGCATCTGAACAAGTCCGGATGGTATAACAACTGAAACGTTTGGAATTATACACTACATCCAGAAATTATAAGAACATTTCGAAAATGACAGTTCTCTTGTTGAATTAGTTGTTAGATGCTCAGAAGATGTTTGTGTAATCATATTTGCATTAAACCCCTTATTTAGACTTGTCATCAAGTGCCTCTTCAGTTTATTTATTTCAAAAGTCGCAATCACAAGCAGCAATTCTTATTGTATGTGACTAAAACAGACTAGTAAGTCGTTTCGACCAAGAACATCTACATCTCTTCATGTGATCCCATCATGTTTTTGTTAGTAATAACGTCCCTTTCCGTGAATCTCTCAACACAACATGGCCAATGAATGTGTTGATATAGTGACACCGTAGAACTGGTAGGAGACTAAACCCAACTGATGTATATTAAATTAAGTTGATTTTTTTTATTTTTTAGAAAATCAACATTGCACTCAATGTAAAAGATGGAGTTTGCTATTATAAGTCCTGACACCAACAAAATTCAATTCATAGCTTTTATTAATTTTTAATCATTTAGTTTTAAAGATCGTCTGGAAAAAAAATGTTTATACATTTGTTTGTAGAAATACTTAATTTCTGCAGGTTTTTACTTACAAAAAACTTCAAAATATTTACTATTTCAAGAATAAATCCAAATAAAGTTGATATCTTTTGTATTAAATACATTGAATGGCAAATATATTAAAACCAGAATTTTTATTATGAATCACCACAAGGAAAATATGCAATTTTCTCACTGTATTCGATAAGTGTCAAAAAAATGTAAAAGTTTACAAAAAAAGACTACTCAATGAATAAGATTTGTTAAATCATAATTAATAAAAAAGAAAAAATAGATAAATGTGTATATAACACCATAATATTGCTGGGCACAAATTATAAGACAAAATGTTTTAAATTTGCATTGTTTATTCAAAAATCACACTAAAGTTACTGCACTGTATAATATATTATATCATAATATAGCTAAATTTGTCAGTGTAATTTCCCTTTGAAGTAAATGAAGGTCTTATTTGATTTAGTAATAATATGCTTGTGACATGCACCTTTTCTATATACAATTTGTAAAGCTTCAGTAAATTATAAATTTTATAATCTAATGCTAAAAGAGTTTCACTGATCACCAGAAAGAAATTTCAACGCTACGATTTTGAACCTAAACACATTCTCTAAATGCGTTTCCTCAAAAAATGGTAACGATTTAGAAAAAAAACTTTTGTGTCATTATTTATTATGTCAAACTCCCAACTTTCAAATTGAGTGCAATACAACGGTTCTAATATCCACCTGCCCTAATATATATGATCATATTTATTGCTTTTAAAATCCGGGATTGATAACGTCACGACATGAGAAATCCGTGGTAAAAACAGGCCCGTACCGTTTTGCGCCCTCGATTCCTTACATTTTGGGTCGTATAAATCAAGATTCGTGCCTAGAAATTACCAGTGAATTTAAAATCAAAACAAAACATGTTTGCAATATAATAGACATATTCTTCTTCTGTGTGTCGCGTCCCTTCAGGACATAGGTGACTATGGTTCTCCACAACTTTCTATCCCTTGTGGCTCTTTTCAGTTTTTCTCCCTTCGCTAAAATTCCACCATCTATTCATAAAAGCATCATTTATCTGCCTTCTCCTATCTCTTGGTCTCAATGCACCCCGTGAACGTTAATTTTTCCAAGCCCTCTTTCCTCATTATAATATGTGTCCAAGGAATTTCAGCTGCCTTTTCTTGATTCTGAGTATGTGTCTATTCTGTTAACATATTTATTAAGACTTCGTTGTTGCTTACTCGCTACGACCATGGAATTTTCATCATCCTTCTGTAGAACTGCAAAAAATGCAACAAAAAGCTTTATTAATTATAGACCTCTTCTGCCTCTAGTTTTTACCTCATCCGTAGGGAGATTATTCAGCATTCATTCCCATATAGGAAGATGGATAACACATTGCAATCCAGCACTCTTTTCTTTGTTTCCAACGACAATTTCCCGTTTCACAACACGTTGTTTAGCTATTTGGAATGTTTCTCTTGGTCGACCAATGCGTGTTCAGTTAGTTATGTGCCATGCGTGATACACGCTTAGGCGATCATGTATCTTTCGATACATGACTGACGAGGCAGATTTTTTCCCCGCAGTAGGTTGCCATTTCTTTCTGCGATAAACCAGTTCCTATCCAAGGCTATAGAATCCGTTCACTCCTGTTATTTACCCATAGCTGGGAGAAGAAGAAGAGGATTCATACCTTTGCCAAAGGTATTAGCACGTAAGTGAATGCAATGAATTCGGCTGGAATTTGAACTCGGCTCGAATGCATGTTCATTAGATAAAATTATAGAATATTTGATTTATTCTCTAACACTTTTAACATCTGATTTATCCCCGATCTTTTTATTTTATGGCGTCCTGCTTGGTTTTAGGCACAATATTTTTTGTCACAAACAAAAGCATTTTGTAAAAAGGAAATTGTAAAATTATGAGTTAAAATAGAGAAAAAAGAAAAAGATGGTATCTTCCAAAAAAGAAAGAAATCCGGGACAAAAATAAATTAATGTGAGTGTTTTGGTCGCAAGAATTTGGAGCCGGGTGTAACGTTAGTCTGGAATTTCAAATTCTTTCGGTACAATAATTGGTGATAATCTGTTCGCTACATTCATAGACTCTACTCGCAGATATCTTCGAGACATCATAGGTTTCGCCTAGGCACGTGAAATTCTAATATTCGGCGATTGGGACGTCCTGGTGGTTTTGATAAGTGAAAACAAGCAGTTCTCGTGGGAGCCGGTTTCTTGTCAGAAACGAAGGTGTCGGCGTCTCTCTTGATTGTGGTGGCTAAGTGCGTGAATGTTGTCTGGTTGTACGCGGTCATCTGACACGGAGAGAAAATGTGATAAACGATTTTGCTTTCCTTGTCTTCGCCGGCGACTGTGTGTGTGTGTGGATACTGACTGTGAATTGCTTAATCATGTCGAAGTTCAAATGGAGGAAAGATTAGGTTATGCCGATCTGTCTTACCTATAAAATCAGCATTGAAGGACTTGGGCATTACTTAGGCTTAAAAATCAACTTGTTATACTAGCAGCAAAAACGTAATTATTTCAACCACAAGGCAAACAACAACTCCAGACAATCTTCTAGTCTGCAATATAAAACACAAGGCGACTGTATGTTTTATCGTTTACGCAACCTGGATTTCCATTCTTAATAATGAGATATTCCACTTGTAAAAGAAGGCATTGACGAAAATAAGTGAATATCTCGTTAGTAAGTAAGGGAGATCAGGCTGATAATACATTGCTTTTTATTTATTTAGTTTCTCTTTCTTTGAATACTTTCAGTTTAACGATTTAAAACAACTATTTCTCCCATTTGATAATAGTTGTATACATATATATTACTCATTGAAACACACACACACACACAACACACACACACACACACACACACACATATATACACACACATATATATATATATATATATATATATATATATATATATATATATATTATTATTATTATTATTATTATTATTTAGACATATCATATCGATTAGTTTTCTTTGTGATCCTTTCAATTTCGCGGATTAATTTTGCTAAACTTAGAAAATTGAGTAAGAAAAATACCAAAATTTTCTTTCGGATAGTTTTTTTTATTTTCCCAAGTACTTTCAATCTCATCTGAGGCCATCTTAAGTTGGTTAAGTTGTATGTGAGTATGTATGAATAAGAAAGAAAACCTTTATAAATTTGATAAATTTTATTATTTCTGATGAAACTTTGGCTTTATAAAAAATATTCAACTCGTCCACAAAGAAAAAGGAAAGAACAAGAAGAAAGTAGATAAAGTGTAAATCCAACATTTTTATATTCCAGAGATTGTTTAAAAAGTTGTTTTCTTTTACGACAGTTAATAGACTGGACACATAAAGGTTTCTTAATGACTCGTCTTACTACTTCAACTCGGATAGTTACTCCATCTGCTACTAATACTTCCTACTTGTGACGTCGATCTTTCATTTATAATTGTCACGTAGCTTAGTAGACGACATCTGAATACACACAAAACAGAAAAATGATCGGCTTTATCCTAACATGTTTTACTTGTAACGTATAACATTTCTAATAACTATATATGCTTAAACTTTGCAGATTAATAATTTTCTATCTGTTTTAAACGCTGTGTACATTTTAACTTTCTCCGCAAATTATAAACTAATTTAATTTATTTTAAGTTGGTATTGTAGTAGTAGGCAAATTTTAATAAATAAAATCAAATAAATAAATTTTCTCCTGAAAAGTAAAATTAATTTAATGTCTCCTTAACGTTACTTCGGGAATTAGTTGGAGATTTGTCTCCACCTGTGCTGGTCAAACTCTCTGCGTCCGGGCAGAGTGGATCTCCAGACGAGGCTATGTCGAAGGGAAAAGTCTCGTCTCGGATACTCCACATTAAATTCGGCCTTGTGCCACATATGACCGCGTGGGATGGTTGGTAGATATCCTTAAGGACAGGTCAATCCGCTAACTTTATTTCTGAAGCGATATACTTGGATAAAGGAAAACAAAAGATCAAAAACCCTGTGCCAAAGCGAATGACAATCTCACAAGTACTTAACCCCACTCGTCGGCCATCTTCCTTCTTTTCTTTTTATATACCATATCCTTTCAGGACGTAGGCGATCATGGCTCTCCACATCCCTCTATTCCTTGCAGCTCTCAACAAGTTTCTTCCCTCTGATTCCAACCCCCAGACCACGTATTCCACTTGCTTAAGTCCACCAGGTATGTCACGCGTTATTTTCCGTTGTCTCTCTTTCCCACTATTCGCCCTGTGAGTATAAGATTCTCCAGGCCCTCCTTCCTCGTTATGTGTCCCAGGTATTTCAGCTGCCCCTTCCTGTTAAGTATAAGCCTCCTCCTTGTTTGCAACCTAAGATCTCATCGTTGCTCCCACGCTCGGTTCATGATATCCTCAGCATCCTTCTGTAAAACCTGTCGCCTTGAGTCTCTTCTTTATCGTTGAGGAAATCGTCCAACATCCGCTGCCGTAAAGAAGGACAGATGTCACGTAACAGTTCAGTATTCTTTGCTTTGTTACCAAAGATATCCTCCTCGATTACCTACCGACCTCAATGTAAATTCAAGGAAAAGGAAGGGTTCAAGGTCAGTCTTCTCTACTTCTTTCTTCAGAAAGAAGGACAGGCTGATCCACTCTACGCTAACCACCAAAGAACTAATCAGGACGGCTGCCTTCTACAAAGGAGGATCTCTCTCTTTCTCTCTATCTGTGTGTGTGTGTGTTCCAACGTACCGCGATCTATGAATTCTGACTCATCAACAAGATAGATACAAGTCCGAATTTGTATTTAAAAAAGAAACCTTCCAAAACAATGTTCACTAAGTGTTCATTCATTTTAAATGTATAAACCAACATTTTAGGCCAACCTAAGTGGATATCGAATCTTATTAATAATGTAAAATATATATTTTTTTATTTCTTCATAAACTGGTTAATTAATAGAATATGATTCTAATTTGAATCTGTTTAATTTGTTCATTTTGAAGCAATATTTTTAATACCGTGTCACACTTATAACGTATTGGTACATTTAGATTCCTTGCTTTTTCGAATGGAATTTTCCAACATTTTAGTGCATTTCTTATGGATTTCATGCCGTCCTGGGTAGGACGATAAACTACATCCGGCAGCAAGACAACTGATCGGGAAATTTTGAGGAGCGTAGAACCACCACTTAATTACTGTTTATCAAATCTTAATTTATCAATATTTTTAAAGATTTTCTTCTCAAACATTTACAAAGTAATGGGTGATGGCAATTTTAATGCATAATTGCATTTGAAAAATAAAAGTAAAGTTTAGATATCAAATACTCACATATTATCATACGAGTTGACAAAAGTTTAAATTTCCTCAAGAACTACCTCACGAAATTAAAAATTCAAGTAACTAATTGCCTTGTGCCAGACTTAAGAAATCCTACTAAGTCAGGAAACAAGATAAAAAAAACGCAAGTACTTTTGGTTTATCAAATCACCTACAAGCATGTTTCAATACTCTTAAATTGCATTAAACGCAGACGTATTGACATATTTTCTGTTAGTTAATACATATTCTGATGAAGATGGAGGTGGAAAGGAGCAAAGTAAAAAATAAAAAATACTAACTCCAAAGGATCGAAAGTTGTGGAGAGTCATGATCTGAAGGGATGAGGCACATAGAAGTCTGTACCTTTATACTAATAATACTGACAATATCAGCAGCAGCTCATAGTCAGTCACAGTCACTGGGGCACCAAGAAACTAAATAACCTACAATAAAAGCAACAAAAAATAACAAATGCTCTAGTGCTATTAAACTTTCGGCAAATGATGACAAACAGCTTGTCAGGATGGCCGAGCGGTCTAAGGCGCTGCGTTCAGGTCGCAGTCGGGTCTTCCCGGCGTGGGTTCGAATCCCACTCCTGACAACTTTTAATTTTGTCTTGTGCTTTAACACAGATTTTAATTTGTTTTGCAGTTTATGCCAAAATTTAATTTTCTCGGGAGCCTTAGTAATTTTCTCCACAAAAATTTATTGCGTGTTTTTTTTGTTTTGTTTTTTTTTCCAAAAAAATCTGGTAAATTTTTTTTTTCAAAATTGTATTGCTGGTAATTTAAAAAAAAAATTTTTTAAGTTTTTTACAAAAATTTATTGCTGCTAATTTATTTATTTTTTTAATGTATTGCTGGTAAGTTTTTTATTTTTAATTTTTAATTTTCTTACAAAAATGTATTGCTGACAATTTTAATTTTTTTACAAAAATATATTGCTTGTAAGTTTTTACTAAGAAAAAAATGTCTTTTTATACTTTCATAGTGTTTTAACTTCAGTTTGGTGATTAACTATTTGTCCATAGCTGGGACCCTAACAGATGCTACCACCCCGGGTCAGGGTGGACCTGGGAACAACAACAATTAAAAAGTGATTCCACGCTACTCACAACCTCCAATCTCCCATTTAGAGACCTTGCTGCCGGATGTAGTTTATCGTCATACCCAGGACAATTCATCGTTTAATAAATTTATTTATTTTTATTTCTGCGTTTCGTCTTAACAGTCATTATTTTTTATACTCATCTTCACATAAATACAAGGCCCAAGTGCCACTCAATATAGAGTGCTACTCAATCTATCTGAGTGGGACATCCTTCTTACTAGTGCCTGTATGTTCATCTCTTTCAATTATTTACTAAACTTAGCTTTGTATGACACAAAGCCAAAATTAGAGAGTACCCAATGAGGATTAAATTTCCTTAAAATCTTATATGCCCACCACTTTTATGTGTTACTGTATATATAATGTTTATTTAGGCACCAGTCCTTTAAAATACAAATTTGATTTACAGGCTGCAGACACATCATCTATAGTGAGAGTTGGGGTTTCAGCCTCCCCAGATCTTTTGATGGAGCTGGAAACTAAATAGAAAACAAAAATTGTCCTCTTGGCTTCAATCTATGACAATATTACTGAACTGTAGTAT
Source organism: Acanthosepion pharaonis (assembly GCA_903632075.3). NCBI lineage: Eukaryota > Metazoa > Mollusca > Cephalopoda > Sepiida > Sepiidae > Acanthosepion > Acanthosepion pharaonis. Next base: position 498,224 of record CAHIKZ030002977.1, read on the forward strand.
TTGTCTGAAATCACCACAACCATTTATTTTTAAAATAAATAAGAAAAGTTAATTTCCCAGGTTTTTTTCTGAAACATTAGCTTCTAAAATAATTAATTTAAGACTTATATACAGAAAAATGTCCCAATTGAATTCCAGATTATAAGTAAAAAAAAAAAAAATCAAAACAAGAAAAATGTTATATTTGTAAAATAGACTTAAAATATATTCACTTCATTGAAAAGACCGGGAAAAAACATAAAACCAAGAATATTTAAAACTTAACATCTAACTGGGAACACCACCACAACTTTTAACATCGGATCCGCCACCCACCTCCCCTGACTTTCATTTTTGTAGAGCAGTGCCTAAGACAAGCTTTCATTATCCCGGATCGTGCATTTTATAACAAATCAGTAATTTTTTTAATTTAGAAATCATATACAGTAACTTACAAATGTCTGCGACTATTTTAAACTATTGTAAAATTCTAATAATTGCCATCTTGATGGTTTCATTCTGTTCTCTACAGATGGAACTTTGGCCATAATAGTCATTTTCATGCCTAATTATCATATTTTAGCAGGGAATCCAAAGGAGTGTGGAAGATGCGTGACGAACCCCAAAAATGGCTGCGCTAAAGATTTCAGCCATTTCATATAAACTAAGTCAGATGCCGTGTTTTAAAACAGAAAGATATTTGTAATGAAAATTTATATAATGTTAATTTCAAGAAGTGAATGCACGTTAATGTTTTTGTAGCTTCCCGTAGCTTGAATAATTGCTTCAATGAGCCTGGATTGGTATATTTTTTTTTAAATCAAGTTCCCCCAAGCAAGGTATTAAAGCCACTGAGACACAAGGGGTTACTGGATCAGGAAAAAAAAAAAAAAAAAACAGAAACACCACTAAGGAGTGATTACGAAAGAAGAGTAATCAGGAGGATAGTAGATAACGATTGACATTGCATTTAAATTTTTGCAGATTAAAGTTGGCTGGAATGCATGGAGCCGGAGGGTGTTTCACAAGCGAGAAGTGAGGGGAAAGAAACTGTTCGCGTAGAACTTACGGTTACATATCGCCAGCTCAACTGTAAATTGATGAGATCTTGATGCCAGTCTAGTACTGTGCTTAAATTCATAAAGTCTAGGTACCATAGCGAAGAGCTCATTCGAACTATTACCATGAAAGTATTTATAGGAAAGATACAGAGAGGCAACCTTACGGCGATGGGAAAGTGATCCGTCAAACCAGGACCAATCATATTGATGATTCTTCTTTGGATTTTATCAAGTAGCAATATTTTAAGTATGTCAAATGGTGGACTTATAGATATATAAGTTAGATTCTGGTGAGAAAAAATGCGTACAAATCTTTCACCATCTTGACACTTACGAAATACCATACCGTATGTTTGTGTTTCCTTAAGTCAAGATCGCGTGAATTCTTCTGATGTACTCAGCTCATTCGTTCTGTCAACATTTGATGCGTGATTTTAGCTAGGGCTCTAGTCTGGCTAATCTTTCAATACGGTGACACATTCATCAATCAGTCTCTATTGTGTTGCCTGTAATCTGTGACATGGAGCCCCGTAATTCTAAAAAAAAAAAAAAAAAAAACTTATCTTTATCCAAGTCTGGAATCAAATGTTCCTTCAGCAATATTTGGCACTATTCAAACTGTCGTGAGTTTTTACCAATTTTCTTGAACTATCCATTTTTATACAGCCCTAAAGCATCAGACTCTTACCCACAAAACTTCATTTTTCGTTTTATAACGTGAGTCATTTCGCTTTGCTGTCGGCCTTCTGACAAATTTACACTTATTAGAATACAATCTTTGTTTCACCGCTGAATGTCATCCCATGTATGTACATATCAAAGGTCATACTACTTTGGCAAACTTAATGTTACCTTCAAATGCTTTTTGTTTATAGCTGCTTTCGTTGTCGAAATGAATGCCTTTACTCAGTGTCCTTGAAGGTTGCACTTAGTGTTATCTACTGACACCAAACTGAACAAATCGAATCCATTCATCACTTATCAATCAGTCTCTCTTTTCACTGCACATTTTGCTTTCCTAATTGGTTTCCGTGTTATCCTATGCTGCAACTTTCAAAGGTGATCATAATTTGGTCGATTCAAAACACTTCCAAAGTTTTGAAACTTCAAGAGGATTACTGAAATGCCGCTTTTTGACATCTGATGTTCCGTAGGGATTACCCGCTGGTTTATATTCTGGGACATTTTCACTATCTTCATCCATTTTTTTTTCTGGGGAAAATTTTCACCATAATTTCAAATGATGAAATAATACAAGAATTCGATATCGGAATTTATGCAGGAAAAAATCGATCCTGTTCGAGAAAAATATTTGCCTTTTAGCGGTGGAATAGAAAAGATAAAACAAAAATTTTCAGGTGGCCGAAATATTTTTGCACGGCTATTTTTTGTATGGGGTCAAGCATTTTCTCTCCTCCTTCAGAGCCCTGAAATATGAAAAAATAGGTGTGAAAAATGACTCCAATATGGCCAAAGTTTCATCTATAAACAGCACAATTAAAACCTCCTTTTAAAGATGGCAATTATTAGAAATTTACAATAGTTTAAAATAGACGAACATTTTTGCACGGTACTATATTCATATTCATGTTGTAACTATAAGTTACAACTGATACTATTGGTATGTTCATGGAAGGTGGGGGGGTAAACGTTTGGTTTTCGAGGTCGGGCAGCCACAATAGTTTCAATCGCACTCCTGGCAATTAACGTAATCTTTTCATAAAATGAAACAGTTGTTCAAAAATAATGTAAGGATCCAATTAGCCACCCAACAATACAATGTCTCGACTGACTTTTAGTTCCATCAAAGAGTCTGGGATTCTGGGCAAGAGTATGACGCTTAAATTACAGATATGATTAGTCAGGTTTTTGAATGCTGATTTTCAAGGATTATAGACGTTACCCACTTGGATGCAACAACCTCCCTACCCTTAATAGCTTCCATTTTGATTTTTGACCGAACAAAGAAAATCTTATTAAATATTGCCAAGCTTTGTTCTTAAATGGCGTAAGAAAGATTATGTAGCGCCACTTTTCCAAGTGGGAAGCATGTTAGTTACCTAAGCAATTAGAACTCTAGATTGTCCTCTTTGAACATAACCTTTTTTTCAGATATTGCCTCGTCTGAATGAAACAGAAATATTGATTCCTTCCAATATATCAGGCACAAATGGTTTACTCAAGTAATTATTAACACATCCCCCTTCTTCATTAATTATTGTGGTATGTCAATGACAATGCATTTCATCAGTTTATCTTGAAATGAGACATAAATTAGGCATAAGTGCCCTTTCCTCAAAGTATTAGAATGAAGTGGCCATAAAAATGATTAACTCAAAATTCGAACTCTGATCATTAAAACTTTACTGAAAAGAAAAGAAAAGCAATTACCAGCAATACATTTTTGTAAAAAATACAACTAATACATTTTTATAAAGAAATTTACTAATGCTCCCAAGAAAATTAAATTTCGACATTAAATGGTCCATAAACTGCTAAACAAAGTAAAATCTATGTTAAAATAAAAGGTTGTCAGGAGTGGGATTCGAACCCACGCCGGGAAGACCCGACTGCGACCTGAACGCAGCGCCTTAGACCGCTCGGCCATCCTGACGAAGGCGACGAGTCAGACAGGGTTTATCATTAAAACAATTTTCACATTATCTAAGATTTCACTTTTGCTGTTGACATTGGAAACTAAATACAGATTATTAATGGATTTTACAATTGCTCCCCCCAAAAAGGTTCAAATGATACACCATGAACGAATGAATTGAAAACGATGTTCATAGAAAAATATTTACTATTATTTATATATTTATTTTGAACAGCAGATTTGATCAGAAATAACAAGTAGCGAAACAGTTAAAAAAAAAAGGGGTTTTATTAATAACAAAAAAAGGCGTACAAAATATTGAATACATGAAGACTAGGTGGTTCGTATTTGCATAAACGCACACACACAAACATATACACACATACATACACACACATTTACATAAAGCAAAACATCTTAGCCTACGGGTTTGGTCTACTTTACCAAGGCAAATGTGAGGATTTCATTTTGTAATAAATACAGAAGTAAAAATATTGTAAATTTTTCAAACCTTTGAAATTTAACAGAGGCTCATAAATATTAATTAGACTGAAAAGTCGAAGTAAATTATGGAGGGTACTAAGTGACATAATTTAATGTTTTCTAATAAACGAAAGTGAGTAAATTTTGTTGTTGAATTTTTTATGCAATAATACTTAAATTATTTTAGTATGAGATAAATTTATGCCTTATATATTTTTAAAACAACAGGAAATTATGAAATTAACAGTTTTCTTTTATTTTAGTTTTTGAACATTTTTAGTCATTTATGTTGACTTGGAATAAGAAGAGTAATTCTTTCAGGAATGGAGACATTTGAAAAAAATCCGAGGCATAGATTTATTCATATTGTCTTTTTACAGATATATTATAGTTATATCTGAAGTTTTCACACACACACACACACACACACACACACACACACACACACACACACACACACACACACACAGACGCACGCGCACACACATATATATTTAACTGTTAGTTATTTTAACTGTTAGTTTACCTGACCAACATTCTCGATGAACACACACACACACACACACACACACACACAAAATATATATATTAATATTTTAAATATTTCAATAAATAAATAAATAATAATAATAACAGTAGTAGTAGTAGTAGTAGAAGTATTAATAATAATAATAATAATAATAATAAAAATAATAATATGATAATGTTTTCTTATTGACATGGTCGTCCCTGTAGATTCTAATGTATATTTGAAGATCTTCGAATAATTGTCAAAATACAAGGAACTCTAAAAAATGTTGCACATGATGACATTAATAATTCAAGTTGTAGTTGGAGCCCTCGGTATTACTGGTAATGGTTTCGATATACTCACTGAAGGGATTCTGGGTATCCCATGCCTTAGAAAAATACAAAATTTGTACAAATGACCATAGTTCAGACATTACGAAGGGTTTATCTATGTTTGTCATCTTAGATTATTTATTTATATTTTGTTATAAAAATGATCAGTGGAAAATCTCATGAAACCATTTTTGACCTTAGATCTCTGGTTGGGATCCGGAAGGAAATGTGTATACAACAGAATTCAAAGGAAATAATAATAATAATAATAATAATAATAATAATCCCAAAAATGTGGCACATGGGAACATCAACAATCCCTGTTGTAGTTGGAGCCCTAGGATTGATTGGAAAAGATTCCAGTAGACTAATTGAAGGGATTCCTGGAAGTCCATGCTTCAAAGAGATACAAAAAAATTGTTCTGACAAGTACAGCCCACACATTACGAAGGGCTTTATCCATGTAATTTTATTTTATTTTATTTCATTTATCTATTTATTTACTTTTTTTGTCAGTGGAAAGTGTCATGATGCCATTTCTAACCTTAGGTCCCTGAGCGAGACCCGGAAAGAAATGTGTAAATGCCAGAAATCAAAGGAAATAATAATAATAATAATTGGCTTTCAAAGATATGTAGAAACTACAGAAGACTGGATGATGAAAGTAGTCAGCGACTTTATTTAGTAATAAAGAAAACCAACAAGTTCGAAATAGAGTTTCAAATGGTTGAAGAAATACAAGAAATAAACCGACTGAAGTTGCAAAATACTTAAAAAAGAAAGCAAAGGCAAATGAAGCCGACCAGATACTGAAACAATGACAAGATAAACCGCTTCACGGTCAATACTCTGCTTGTACCAAACAAGATGATGTGGATAAACCTCATACCCATCAGTGCCTACGTAGTGCAGGGTTAAAAGCTGAAACTGGAGGTTTTATTCCTACTGCACAGGGCCAATGCTTGCTAACTAGAAATTACTATGTACACATACTGAAAAAATATGTTAGTTCAAAATGTAGATTCTATGATAAATATCCAGAAACAATTGACCATTTTGTATTAGGTTGTGCGGTATTAACACCCACTGGATATAAAACATGGCACGACAGAGTGGTTCAATATCTGCACTAGAAAATCTGCAAAACTTACGGAAAAGAAACTGCAAGAAATTGGCATGAACATCACCCAGACCCGGCTGCGGAGAGAGGACCTGTAACAATTTTATGGGACTTTACAATACACACAGATAGAACAATCAGAGTTAATGGCCCTGACATCGTGATTAGAGAATCTCAGAGACAAAATGTGCTTCCTTATTGACATGGCTGTCCCTGCAGACTGCAATGTATCTTTGAAGATCTTCAAAAACCTATCAAATCAAAATCTCAAAAATGTGACGCATGAGGACATTAACACTCCCAGTTGTAGTTGGAGCCCTCGGATTGATTGGAAAAGATTTCAGTAGACTCATTGAAGGGATTCCTGGTAGCCAATGCTTTAAAGAAATACAAAAGATTCTACTCACACCTGACGAAGGATTGTATGTACGATTTTTTTTAAAACAGCTCAGTGGAAAATGTCATGATGCCATTTCTGACCTTAGGTCTCTGGTCGGGACCCGGAAAGAAATGAGTAGACACCAGAAATCAAAGGAAATAAAATAACAACAACAACAATAATAATAATAATAATTATTATTAGTAGTAGTAGTAGTAGTAGTAGTATTCATATCTCAAATAGTGATAAACTTAGAGAACTTTCTGAATTTGTGCATATTCATTTAATTGTTCCCAGTCCTCCTATTATTATTGGAATGTTGATTGTGTTTAAATGCTACATTCTTGCAATTTCTTTTTTACTATTGTTGCGAGAGAGAACAGGATCCAACAAAGTGGCGCTGGGTTACAAATATGAGAAAGCCCAATATCCCCTTAATGATGCCCGGTCTGATAAATGAAGGCCAGACACATGCCAGGTGGTGACAGTTTATTTTATTTATGAAAGCAGAGAATATCCTTTCAGATGCGGCCTAGCAATAACATCAAATTCGTTTAACTCATTCAGCTTCCACAGTCTCCAATTGATGGCGTTCCCAAGTATCTATTCTCTACCTCACCCTTTCGACACCCGGCCTTGATGCTCCCCCTCTATTCCTGCTCATGATCAAATAGGCACAGTGCATCAACGGCTGGTTATAGTCAGGCAACTGACTAGCAAATCTGTAAAACTCAAAGGGTTGCTTATTGCATACAATCTTCAAAACTGTTAACGCTTTCAATCAAGTAAGATCAATGAGAACCACGCGTGGTATAGTATCAGGCCATTAGTAACACCAGGGTATTATTATTTTTTTAATTCTTTTTGGCATGCATTCGTTTTAGAAACACATGCCGGGTCAAAACCAATGACCAAGGGTAAGCGAAGGATATGATTTTTTTGTGTTTCTTACATAATTAAACAAAAGACAGCTATTAACAAAAATGGACAAAGCACTTGACAATATATGGGCTGTGATGGTAGAAATATTTACGTGATTTCCTGGGATTTTCCAGGTATTTTTTTTTTGATGAGTTCCTTTCGTTATCAGACAGACCCAAACCTCCAACCACAATAAAAACAATTTTATTGTTTAAGTGTCACATTTATTTTTTTTTATATTTTCGTCTCTAAGTCTTTGTATTTATTTAGCTTTTCAAAAAACTTCACAGAGATATTTTGTCATTTGGTTCACTAATGTCAATCAGTGTACAAACTTTATCTTTTCTCTCTTTGGTAATGCTGTCTCGTCGATTTGCTTGCATTGTTCGATATGTGTTGACAGAAAAATCCCAGATCTCAACTACAGATTCAGGATGATGTTCATCTCAGTGTGCAGCTGTTTTTATCCCGTAGTTGACATGTCTTCCAATGTAGATATTGACCTATCCTGTCACGACGGCTTTTGTATTCATTAGGTGCGAGTATTAAGCATCCTGAGATAAGGTGATCAATAGTTTCAATGTAATGGTCACAGGACCTATATTTTGGGTCTTTACTATTATGTAATATATTAGCTTGGTAGTTGCGTATAAGCAGGCTCTGTACAGTAAGAATAAATCCTTCAGTCTGATTCCTGAACTCCTGAGCCACTGGTGATATTGCGATTTGATCAACATCAGCATTTTTGCAGCGGAAAAGGAACTGGCGATGTGGAGGCTTTTGATTCCAGTTTTCTTTTATTTGCTTTGGGTCTAACTTTTTCGCTTCTTGTTTCATTTTTCTTGCTGATTTTGTGACGTATCTGCTTCAGCGCCATTTTCAAGGATTTTAACCAGAAATCTCTCGTATGTTTATGGATTTCTTTTGATACAGATTATTATTATTATTTTTAATACAATCCGGGTCATTACATGGGACAGGTAAATTGATAAATGTATAGATTTTGTTTGCATAAATTTTAATGTTAAGTCATATTTAACATATACAGTGTTTATATTTTTTTTGATAAAAAAAAAAAACCTCTCCTATGAGCAGGGAATTTTTTTTCTGTGTTGTGCCAAAATTTTTTCTCGTCAAAATCTATCTTGCACATTTATAAATCATTAGTACTTGTATTGAAAACTGTTGCCATATCTGGTCTGGTGCTCTTGCTGTACATGCATGTGATTCTTGACAAAATCCAGTGAAGATTCTGCAATACAATCGGTCCTAACCAGGCATCTCATCTCCAGTCTCTTTCTCACCGATGTGACGTAGCTTTCCTCTAACTTCCATGTTCCATAATTTTGTAGTTCTCTTGCGTAGTCTAGATATTTGTTTCGCATTTCACTTTCTTTCAGTTTTATTATACAGTCTACACGAACAGCAAAATTAACAATGAGGGGTTCTAATTTATTCTTGTTTATCCTAAAAAGATCCTATTTTCTAGCCTAGATTGGTTGATTTTTTAATCTCATGGCATCAAACAATTTTATGTTCTTTTTTAAATTTCTTATCATTATTAAATGCACCCTCGATAATTCTATTTAAACTTAGAATTTCCAAAGTGAAAAAATCCAGGAGATGGCAGGATGTCATTAAAATCACGTAATAATTTTTCACAAAATTTATATGGCAAAATTTGAAAATTGTCCCTTAAACTGCACATTGCAATCTGCTAATTTTTATGTAGGATATATGTACCTACCATGTAATATTGTAGGTTTCCACATATAATATTCGTTAATGCTTCTACAAGTACAATGTAATATTGGTAAATTCTTTAAAAAATATTTTTATCGCTTATTTTATGTTATTTTAAGTAAATGCTCGTATTTGAGTAGCCATTCCATTCATTTATTAAACTGTATATTTATTTATTTTCGCCTATTAACCTGAATGTTTGAGAAGTCTTATTAAAGGAAAATTTGCACTTTCTGGGAGGGGCGCGGGGGCGGGGGGCGCGGGGGGTGATCTCCTATTATCATTCTTTCAATTCTCACGTTTAACTCTCAGTTTTCTTTCTTATTTCTTTTCTATCTTCGTCTCAGATCTGACTGGTACAAACGAGGGCGTTTTTTGTGGGGGAGGTGCATTTACTAAGATGAGGAAGATTAGCAAGGGCGTTGTTTGTTGTTGCCACCCAAAGAGCAAGAATTATAAATCATTAAGAACAAAAAAAAGCAGTCGGCATGCACTTGGACTGAACCAGACGTCGTATTTTTAGGCATTCGTGTCGTGCATTTAGAGAGAGAGAGGGGGAGAGGGAGAAAGAGAGAGATGGAGAAAGAGAGATAAAGAGAGAGAGAGATAAAGAGAGAGAGAGAGAGAGAGAGAGAGAGATTAATAACACCAAAGCCGGCCCGTACTACCCCCGACTCTCATCCCGTCGGGGAGAGGAAAGCCCGATTAGCGGCTCTGGACAGTGTTTTTTGACCTTCGCAGTACAAAAAAAAATTCCTATAAAAAAACTACCAAGACATAACACTATATTAATTGATCTATATACTTAGTTCATGACATATTAACTGAAAACACTTGTAAAATAGAATACGTTGATTTACCACATCGCAAGAAAAGTTCAAATAAAATTCTCACTTAAAATTTTGAAAAACTTAGCGTTGCGTCTTTGCACGTTTCGATATTGTACACAACCGTCACATTTAGCACATTACTAAAAAAAAAACATCTTTCGGTCGACAAACAATTATTTCGTCTTCAAGTTTTTGATTTTATAAGGAAAACATATGCCTGACGATGAATAAAGGATTATTCGAAAGTACTTGCATTTAAAAAAAATATAAACTGGAAACAACAGTCAACAGTTTTATAGATGAGGATCACGTCACTCTATGGATTAACAGTATTTTAATGCATACATTATACACTACTAGCGATGGATGTCGCCAATAATACCATTAATATTACTGATTGATTCTATGTGTGATTATTTCTTTGTATATAAATTATATGCTGCCTAATGTTTTATGTTTACATATATATATATATATATATATATATATATATATATATATATATATACAGTGACATGCATCAGTATTGGATACATGTTATTTTCTGTTATAACTCTAGTTTATGTTCGCCATTTTGCCTGATATTTGGTAAGTAATATCTCGTAAAGTTGTTTTAGTTGTATGTGGAAGGAAAATTAAAAACTCATGATTGAATCCATTTTTTTTTTATCAAAGTTCAAAATTACCCTATGCAAAAGTATTGGATACATCAATTTAATATTTTGTTGTGTAGCCTCTGTTTTGTTTCACTGCTTCCAGTCACTTTCTATAGTTAATACAAGTTTTCCACACTGATCCACCGTTACTTTACCCCATTCTTCCTTGCATAATTCCTCTAATTGCTTGATATTTTGTGGATTCCGCTTATGAACTTTAACCTTCAAAGTATTCCACAAATTCTCAATTGGATTCAGGAGACTGACTTGGCCAATTGAGAGTACTAATACCATTATTTTCAAACCATTCCTTTGTAAGTTTTGCGGTATGTTTGGGATCATTGTTGTTTTGAAGCACGAAATTCCGACCATGTCCTAAAGAAGTTGCAGATTTCTGAAGGTTCTTCTCTAGAATCTCCCTGTACATGCTACCATTCATTCTACCATGGATAACTCGTAACTCCCCAGTGCCCTTGAATGAAAAGCATCCCCATATCATAATGGAAGCACCTCCAAACTTAACTGTGGGGATGGTATTGTGTTTGTTGAAGGCAGTGCCATTTTTTAGCCAAACACTTGTCGCTGTGTTCCTTCCGAATAGTTCAACTTTCGTTTCATCCGACCAGATTACCTTTTCCCAAAACTGCATACCTTTCTTTTCATAAGTTTCGACAAACTTTAATCGGTCTTTGACATGTTTGGTTTTCAGTAAAGGCACTTTTCTTGGTGATCTTGAATGAAAGCCTGTACGATATAGAGCTCTGATAATGGTATCCTTACTTACATTAATTCCAGCACCTTCAAGATCAGTTTTAATTTCAGAACGAGTAATGAAGGGTTTTTTTGCACATTTCTGCTGATCTACCTTGAAGTACTCTCATTTATTTTTCTCGGTCTTCCATTTCTTGGAAGGTTTGCTGTACCGTCGACATACTTTTTATACTTTCTGATGATATTTCCTACTGTACTTAGTGTTAGATTGCTAATTTTTCAGTAACCTTGTCCTCCTTTGTGACGTTCAATGATTCTATCTTGCATATCTCTGGATAATTCTTTAGTTTTTGCCATATTTAATCCTTGAATTGCAGAATGCACATCAAAGAGTCAGATGATTAGTAACACTATCTTGTAAACAGTTGTGTGCTTCTCTGATTGGTCAGAGATAACATTCCAATACTAAAAAAAATTTGAATATTTAAAGTCTTTTAAAATACAAAGTTTCGATTGGAAATTTGAAAAAAAAGTGTCATGTATCCAATACTTTTGCATAGGGTAATTTTGAACTTTGATAAAAAAAAAATGTATTCAACCATGAGTTTTTAATTTTCCTTCCACATACAACTAAAACAACTTTACGAGATATTACCAAATATCAGGCAAAATGGCGAACATAAACTAGAGTTATAACAGAAAATAACATGTATCCAATACTTATGCGTGTCACTGTATATATATATATATATATATATACATGTATGAATTCTAAACTACTCATTTTTGTCTCCTGTTATTTTATCCATATCAGTCTGTTCATATCTATCTATCTATCTATCTATCTATCTATCTATCTATCTATCTATCTATCCTTTTCAAAAATTGTTTTATTTTCTCACTGCCTCTTTCATTTTTGTTTAATGCAGTCTTTACTTTCACTTACATTTACTTAAATAATTACTACTTATTATTTGTTCTCTCTGTCCTTTACATGTGTGTGTGTGTGTGTGTGTGTGTGTGTGTGTGTGTGTGTGTGTGTGTGTGTGTGTGATCAATAAAGTATTTCAAAGAAAATTCTGATCTTTAGTCATTTGCTCAGCTTTGGGGAAGTGGGTCGGTTTAGAAACTTTTCATCACCTCCCCTCGTAGATACTAAGCTTTGCTTCCTATTGCTTTCTATTGCAAAAGCGGGTGGGTCTGCGCCCATGAAAATCATTTCCACCCATCTCTGTGAAAATGAAAGTAACAAATTTTACCGCGCAAAATTTGAGTCAAATTTTACTTAAAGAGGCCACTCAAAAGATACTGGTGATGTGTCTCCCTGCGTACACATCACAAGACAAGATTGAAACATGCGGATAGATTGTGGTGGGGAGACTGTATTAAGCCAATTAATCGAATGGTGTGGAAAGCTGAACTGCTTTGAAAATCAGCATTCAAAATTCCTAGCTTTTATTAAGAGTCGAACACAGATTGCTATTACTGATGGGAGATATGCAAAAAGCGTCGCCTCTAAAGAAGGTCTCTCTCTCTCTCTCTCTCTCTCTCTCTCTCTCTCTCTCTTCCCTCTGTTTTTTCTTTCCTCCTTTTCTCTTTTCTTTTCTTTCTTTTTTGTTTCTCTCTGATCGATCTCTCTCTCTGTTTCTCTCTGTTTTTCTCTCTCACTCTTTCTCTCTATCTCTCTGATTCTCTCTCTCTCTCACTCTTTTTCTCTTTCTCTCTTTTTGTTTCTCTCTCGCGATCTATCTCTCTCTCTGTTTCTCTCTGTTTTTCTCTCTCACTCTTTCTCTCTTTCTCTCTATCTCTCTGATTCTCTCTCTCTCACTCTTTCTCTCTTTCTCTCGCTTTCTCTCTCGGGATCTCTCTCTCACTCTTTCTCTCTTTCTTTCTCTATCGCTATCTATCTCTCTCACCATTGCATTTCATTACTTGTACAGCTCTGTCATTTTCATTTTTCTCTTCTTTCTCTGTAATCCTTTCACTTTTCTCTTCCCAACACCAGCGCCTCTTATTCTCTACTCTCTCTCTTTCTTTCTTTCTTTCTTTCTTTCTTTCTCACTTTCTTTCTCTTTTTTTCTTTCCTCTATCTCACACTCCACCGCATTTGTCCATGCGCCGACGTAAACATGGACACCAAGAAACGCATTCAAAATGATTATCCACGCAATCTTTTTTTGTAAGGCAAACTGAAACCTCGGAAATTGTAAATGTTTATGTCGGTCATTTCAACATGTACTTCCAGGCTTGAAATATGTCCCTCGCCTTTGCTTCCCACAGCCAACCCCACCCACAAAGTCCAATTTCCACTCTTACTCTTCCATCGCTACATTATCCGTTTCATTCCTTTTCTCTTTTTCCATCTACCCACCAACCTTTCTTCTATTGCTATCACCCTACTCGTCAGTAGCGACCCTCACCCAGGTCGACAACCTCCGAGTTAAGGTCTACTACCTCCAACATAAACTTTGCTCTTCTTTAGTTTCCGTAAAATAAGCCTCCTTCTTTGTCCACTGTGTTCTGTGTCTGTAGATCAAAGTATAAAATGCAGATGGCTCTCTTGCCTTGCCGATGGCTCTCCTGCCTTACCAATGGCTCTGCAACAGACCGCTTTATTAGCGAGAACCGGTGTTCATCATAATTAATATTGCAATATTGTGTAATACAAGTAGAACGGTGGTAATTAAACTGTGTATAATTACAAATTTCGTATTTTTCTCCCGGTTCACACTCCTCCTTGGTCTTTTGAACAGGGGTAGAGATTTACCCCTTGTTTCCTGTTTAGGATTAGTTTTCCGGTTTCTTCTCAAAACATACTTCAACTCTATACTTCTAACCGCTATCCCTGAACTGTGAAATTTATTTACTAATTATTATTATTATTATTATTCCTTCTTCACAATAGAAGTAGACAGGTTTGCCTATCGTCCGGTTTATACTCCTCCCCAGTCTTTTGAACAGGAGTAGAAGTTTAGGATTGTGTCTCTAGTTCCTTCTAAAGTCTTTTCATTTTCTTTCACTCTCAAGCAGCTCCGTGAGTCTTAGCGGTATTATCGCCTTGCTTGGGGTGAGTTTATTAAAAAATCCTGAAGCAATTCAAAACACAATGTGATTTTATATATTTGTGATTCACACCTCTAACCTCCCATATTTCAGATAATAATGTATTAAATAGACAATAAAAATAAACAATGACATATACTTCCTTTTATATGATAACATTCTATTCCAGCTTTTCTCAATCTTTTTATTCTAGTAGAAGCCTTGAAATAGTTTCCATGTCTCAGGGAATCCCTGTATAAAAATTATTAGATACCATTATTAATAAGCATCTCTTTTTTATCACAGTCCATGCGGAAAAATATATGGACACTGTTCATGCGCCCTGTATTCGAGTAAGTCACTCAATAAACCACTAACCAATGAAGGTGGTTTCACATTGACACTATATTGTCATCGTTAAATACATTCCCCATTATTATTATAATTTTAAATAATGTAAGAGGTTGACTTCTTTATTACAGGAACAAAGGATTTTTCAACAATATGCCTTGTGTGTAGAAAAAAATTACGAATATAAAAACAAACAAGAAATACTCAAAAATACATGAGCCTATTAATCAGAACCCCACCAACCTCTTACAGAACCTTAGGGTTCTGGGGTACACCAGTTGAAAAACACTGCTCAGTTCGGTGTGAAGTTAAGCAACGTCAAGCCTGGTCAGTACGTAGATGAGTGAAAGCTTGGGAATACCGGGTGCTGTAAGCTTGGAGGTGCGGGTGGTGTAATGGATAACGGCTCGGAATTGGAGATAAGAGATCCGAGTTTTAATTCCAGTTGGGTTCGTTATATTATGCCAAAACCCTTGGGGAAATATATGAAACCACCTCTTCTCCCTCCAGCTATGGGTTAATTAGTAGGATTTGTATCAGTAAATCATTATTATTTCCAAAACATTCTTACAATCTAAAAATATTTTCCAGCTTTAATTAGCCTGCATTTTGATAAGCTGTAAAAAACAAATCAATCGATCAATATATTTTGCTATAACGACGAAATTGATGATGTGTTGCTTTTGTTATTTATTGTTTCATATTAGCTTTAGTTTGGATATTTTTACTATTAACGTTTTGTAATTGAATGGGGTCTAGTGAAAAAGGTTGTGATTGTACAACAGGCACTGTGACCAGAAATAATCATCTTTTTTTTTATAATTTTTCAATACTACTATAGATAAATCGCCCCAGAACATGAATATAATTTCTTCTTAATTTCATAAGAGTTTATAGGGAGTCCTGCTAGCTATGTAAATGCATTGTCAACTGTTCTCCTACGGCAGCCAAAGCAAAAGATGCCATACGATGTCATTTTTTTATTTTCAAAATATGCTAATCTGGAATATTTATTCGATAATAAAATATGAAAAAATCAATCCAGATTATAAATTAATTTTTAAAATAAATTTTGTAATTTAAAAAAATCACGTGATATGAGCATATTTTGTTTGGGCTTCCGTAGGGCTGTTGAGTTATCTGTCTTAACATTTATTACATCATTTTTTTTTTAACTCAATCTGGCATTTTGGAGCACATTTGTTTTATAATTTAATGTGTTATAAAAGAACCATGTAAATATGAATTTTTTTCTTTTATTCAATTCTTTGCTTTAAAAATCATAAACCAAAACCAATATATATATATATATATATATATATATATATATATATATATATATATATATATATATATATATGTATGTATCAGGTCATCCCTTAAGTTCTGTCGAATTTTAACTTTTTTGTTAAAATGAACAAAATTTTAAGAGTATTTTATAATGTCTAATGGAGCTGAACATTATTTTTATGTTTAGCTGCATTTACACTGATCCAATTTTATTTCAGAGAACAATAAAATTAAATTTTGTTTGATTAAAACCCTGCTAACATGGAAGTACCCAAGAATCATTTGAGGAACATAATGCTTTATGAATTCAAGAAAGGAAACTCAGCAGCTGAAGCGACTAGAAACATTCACTCAGTTTATGGAGAGGAATGTGTGAATGAAAGAACTTGCAGAAGATGGTTTGCAAAATTCAGAGGTGGAGATTTCACTCTTGAAGATGAAGATCGAACCGGACGTCCAGTTGAGTTTGATGAAAAGCTTCTTGAAGCAGCCCTTGAAGAAAATCCTGCTTTACCAGTTGAGGAATTGGCAGTGGTTCTCAGTTCAAACCATACAACTGTTCTTCAACAACTTGGAAAAGTTCCTAAACTTCGAAAATGGGTGCCTCATGAATTGTCTGAAAACAACCTCAAATTCCGAGTTGTCATCTGCTCTTCTCTCCATTCTCGCCACATTGTTTCACCTTTTATGGATAGACTTGTGACTGGTGACGAAAAATGGATCTTTTATCGAAATGTTAAGCGTCGTAGACAGTGGCTTGGTAAAAGGGAAGGACCCCAGCCACAGCCGAGAAGGGAACTTCATAGGCAAAAGGTTCTTCTTTCAATCTGGTGGGATCGCCAAGGAACAATCCACTTTGAATTCTTACCACCTAATGCAACAATTAATGCTCAAATATACTGTCAGCAAATAGAGCGTTTGAACCAAACTTTGAGGAAAAAAAGACCTGCTTTAGTGAATCGAAAAGGGATGATGTTTCATCAGGACAATGCGCGACCCCACACAGCAAGAATCACGTCAGAAAAGATCGAAGAACTTGGTTGGAAGAAAATTCCTCATGCACCTTATTCTCCCGATTTTGCTCCTTCAGACTACCATTTGTTTCGTAGCTTACAGAATCATTTGGAAGAAACAGCTTTTGTAACACAGGAAGAGGTTAAAACTGACATTTGTGAGTTCTTCGAATCAAAGCCAAAAGAATTTTACAGTAATGGAATTAGTAAACTTGTTAATAGATGGAAGGAAGTCATAGATAATCAGGGAAAATACATTGTTGATTGGATCTGTAATTAAATGTAACATTTGGTCACTTGTTTTCTTTATTCAAAATTCGGACAGAACTTATTGGATGATATATATATATATATATATATATATATATATATATATATATATATATATATAATTAAAGAATATCAATCACTTAAAATCCTATAGGTAATAAATTTTTATTTCATGTGCCTTAAAAAATGGCACTATATATATATATATATATATATATATATATATATATATATATATATATATATTGAGTGATTGAAAAAGTAACACCCCATTTAAAATACTTATAATTTATTTATTAATTATATTAGGTTGGTGCAAAAATAATGTCGTTTTTGACGTTCAACTTAACGTCAAAAAAACATTATTTTGCACCAACCTAATAATTTTTACAAGAAATCGATTTGAAAAAGAAAGCGTTTAGCATACGGTTTTATTTAAAATTCGATATGGGCAAAAGTTTTCACTACCAGCTTCTTAAGCTGTCCAGGAATCGCGTCAACTAATTTCACCGGGAACTCTTGTGGCATGGAAGACATAACTTCTTGTATTCGCCCTTCAAGTTCTTTCAAAGCCTTGGTTTGGTATATAGTCGACTTGCTCCTTTAATCACCCCCACTAAAAAAAAAGTGTTTTAAGTCAGGACTCCTGGCTGGCCACTCATACATAAAATAGGGAGTTCATTTTCAATCACCTTGTATATATAAAATAGTTGATTACACATGCACGCTCACACACACACACATATTGGTCAGGGATTGAGAAAAGCATGTACTTTGTTGTTTGTTTTCATTAGGTACGTGCCTTGTTCTTCATGATCTCTACATAGGTACACGTATACACCGTTGTGTATATAGAATGTCATAACAGATGAAAAACGATAAATTCCAGTATCTCTAATTTCTCATTTCTCTTTCCTTACGAACGTTTTTTCTTTATCTTACTTTTAGAATAGTTACTGGATACTTTTCTAAAAATAAAGAAACAATCCGAATTCGAAACACTTAAATCATTTAATCAATTCGAACTTTTTCCATTATCTCCGAAATTAAGGAAGCGGTCTTGTGGTGTAATTGTTAGCCACTTAGATCATTATTAATGAATCGGGAGTTCGATTGGCCCATGTGAGGTCTGGTCATACAATATCCAGCTGTTTTGAATATCTTATCTGTCTATTATTGTTTCGTCATTATTACCTAACCTTATAGTCTTATATAAATAACCAGTCACTGCCATGAATGATTACCCTATAGGTAGTAAGTACCTATAAAGTCCACCGCCTACGAGAGACGGGAGAGGAGGGGTGTGAGAGCGAGACGACGCAAGCACGTTCGACCTTCCAATTAGTGGCACTCACTACTAGCTTGACCTGTGTGTATAACTGTACCGTATTTCATATTGTACTTGTTGTGTACAGTAAACCTTTCTTCTAGAATCCACCTGGTGTTATGTGTTTATTCCCTTAGCACAAAATATAACAATAAATTAACTTCAGCGTTCTCATACATATACATCTATCCGTAAAGCGTTCAACCATTTTGAATATGTTGATTGTCCATCATTATTTCATCATTTCGTCATTGTTTTAAATAAAATGACTTCTGAGTTTTTATACACTATATACCTCCCCATATATATATATATATATATATATATATATATATATATATATATATATATATATATATATAAACAACCAGCAAAACCTATAAGAGTGAATGTCCTAATTACTACAAAATAACATTTATATATAATTTAATTAACCGAGCATAAATTAATTCCTCCACAAAAACGATTTTCTACACTGAACTAAAAAATATTAAGCAGACTCTCATTGTAGATGAACAACTAAGACGATATATAAAAACCTCAACACGCGTCAAATAGAATATGGTACTTCCTCAAAGGACCCTAAATATAGCAAATGCTTATATTGTAACCAGATGTATGCTAACTACAAACAGGATGAGAAAATCCTAAAAAAAAATCTCATTCGTACTAATATCTTTAATGCGCGCATGACCATGACATTACAACATAGAAAAAAGAATTCCATAGTGGATATTTTTTATCTAATGAACGCTAAGCATGACTGTCAACCGTTGCATTTAAAAGCAAAAAGAAAAAATTGCAATAATGGATAGCAACACACAGTTTTGTATTACTGCTTGCACCTATGAACAACACACAGTTTTGTACTACTTACTTAATCCTTCGTTTTTGAGTTATTAAGTTTAAAGAAAGTTTATGGTAGATGGCGCTGTGTTGCCATGTAGACTAGGTTACATTTGTCATTCATATATATTTGTGGCTAGTCAGTCTTCAACGTTTAACGTGTGTAATAGTGAGTTAACTGAGAAGTGTTCCGTTCAACAATTGCAGGATATTCATATCGTGAGTAGGCAGATATGATTTTACATGCGCAAACGTGAACGGTAATGGACACGTGGCTGCACGGCTGTATCAGATTGCGTTTCTAGACCGAAGACAGCCGAGTCATCCAACTTTTACTGCTGTATATCCGCCTAATGACTCTCATGCAAATTAAACCTATATCTACCTTTTTTACTCCCGTGAAAACCAAACTTACATCTAACTATCTATTGTACGACTGTATTTGACATTATATAACCTGGAAATAGTTGCTATGCCGTAAAGCAAACCCCACCAATGAACATGTGAGATTGTACGTTATAGTCAGGATAGAAAAAGACATTGAAAGTTTTAAGACACAAGTTTAACAAAATTTGAAATAACGTAAAGTGAGATAATATTACGGGATTTTCTTTTTCTTTTACAACACTAAGTGAAACATATCCTGATAATGTCCACTCCTACTTAGCAGAATTTAGTATAAGAATCCTTGTGTATGTAAATATATGTTATTACGCCTTTTCTTTTACTCTCATCAATGAGTTCTTCTCATCCCATCCAGCGCCCATCCACTTTTCCTTTTAATTCAAGGAAGAAGGCAGATACGCCGGGGTCAGCCTGTCAGATGGCTGGGGGATGAGAGATCAGATGGGAGATAATCGAACGTTTCTTCTCCCCACTCACCTTACTTGAAGGCTGACGTATCGCGAGATCTAACACCGTTGTTGACGCTAATGAACGAGGTCTCAGCGCCTACCACCTCGCTTTCTTCAAGTTCCCACTACTCCCATCTTAATCTTCTAAGAGCTTTCTATTTTCATTGTTGCTAGGGTGTGTCTTCTTCTTCTTCTTCTTCTTCTTCTCTCACGGCAATTTCCTTTCCTATGTTCATCATCATCATCATCATCATCATCATCATCATCATCATCATTTGTTTCCATTTCTTCTCATTTTCTCTTTCTCCTCCATCATTTTCTTGTATCTACAGTAGGTCCCCCTCTTTTTTTTTACCGATTTCACCCCAAGCAAGACAATAAAGCTAATAAGACGCAGGATGTTACTGAGTGTAAAAGAATATATATTTAAAAAAGAAAATATATTATAATGGAGATAGAAAAATAAAAGAACAGCAATTAAAAAAATAACGATAGACATTGCATTTAAATTTTTGAAGATCAAACTTGACTGGAAGGGAAGACACAGGAAGAGAATTCCACAAGCGAGAAGTGCGAGAGAAGAAACTGTTAGCATAGAACTTACGGTTACATCTAGACATTTCAACTGTAAAAGAGACCTTGCTGCCAATCTAGTAGTACGCTTAAATTCATAAAGTCTAGATACCAAAGAGGAAAACTCATCAGAACAATTATCATGAAAATATTTATAGAAAAGGCACAGGGAAGCTACATTATGGCAGTAGGAAAACGACTCAAGCTGAGATGCCAGGCATGAACCGATAACTTTAAAGATTCTTCTTTTTATTTTATCAAGAACATTTAGATACATAGCAGAAGCACCAGAACAGATGAGAAAGCAATATTCAATGCATGGACAAATGGTAGATTTATATAAATGTGAAAGATAGACTCTGGAGAGAAAAAGCCCAACACAGTGAACCAACTTACCTAGCAGCAGACTTAACAATTGCTTCAATAGAATCTTGCTACAATGAAAAACATACTACTGTGCTTTTTAATCTTTAATTTTCGTAAAACTCAGCGTCACAAACTCATATCCATACAAGTGAATATGTTAGCTCTATCACTTATATTGAGCATTTTCCAACAAGTACTGTGCATATAAAATAATATATATATATATGTATGTGTATGTGTGTTAGTTATAGAATAGCTCTACTACACTTTACATATTGACCATTTTTTTTTTAAATTGGTTAGAACTGTTCCATTTTGGACTACAATTGTATAATATATATACAATATAATAAGATTTGAGTATATGACCCTGTAGTACAGTCGTCACTATGTAATTGGGGGGGGCTGGTAGTGGTGGGGGTGTGGAAGTAGCATCCATTAAAATCTCAATGTTGTACATATATTTAACTAAAATATTTAATTTTTCACAATATTAAAGAATAGAAAATTGAAATGAACCAAATGTTTAGCCATTACATGTTTCTCCCCCTAATTTCTATTTCACAATTTATTTTCGTATTTTTAGGGACAGGAGCTAATTAGATTTATCTGGTAATATCTGGTAATACATTTTTAAAAGGTGGAAATCAATTTATCATACTTTCCTTTTTAATATGATTTTATTATATTTCTATATATTAATAATATATAAAAATAAAAATATTCTTTCATTAAGAATGAAGAGAGAAAGCTTAAATAAAAAGAATAAAATCTTTTCTAAGATAAAAACAAAAACAAGAAAATATAAATATAAATAAACTTGTTAAAAAAAATTGGGCGTATTTGCAATTTTACTGTTTCAAATAAAAACTTTCATATCCGAGATGTTTGTTGGAGCTTTTGATTGGTTTTGAATTTTCAAATAACGCTACAGATTCTTAATTGGGTTTAAATCTGGAAACTGACTTGGCCATTTCAGGATATTTACACTATTTTCAACAAGCCATTTCTTCGTAGATTTTGCAGTGTTCTTAGGATCATTATCTTTTTGAAAGATCAAATCAGGAGGAAGTACAAGATTTACAACTAAAATCATTAAATTTGCTTCCAAAATATTTTGATATGCTGCGGCATTCATTCTACCATCTATTACTGATATGTTGCCAGTAACTTTTGCAGAAAAAAATTCTCAAACCATCACCAAATTTCACTGCTTGAATTTTTAGACTAAAAATAAATACTGGTAATATTATTGGGGCATCCTAGAATATTCCATTTGAATAATCTAGAGTATTAAAGTAATTTAAAAGTTTTAAAATTTGCATTGTACGTATTAAAATGGATAAATAGGATTTATTTCTATTAAATCAATTGTTTCTGTTTTCTATGCATATTTAGTTATTATGTATCTGTGTACAGTTTACTATATGTAAATTATGTTTTATTCATTCGTTG
Source organism: Acanthosepion pharaonis (assembly GCA_903632075.3). Lineage (NCBI taxonomy): Eukaryota > Metazoa > Mollusca > Cephalopoda > Sepiida > Sepiidae > Acanthosepion > Acanthosepion pharaonis. The sequence goes on from CAHIKZ030002977.1 coordinate 520,933, forward strand.
GAAATATAATAAATTAAAAAATTGTATGTGCACAAATATTTGTTTCCCCTCTATATATATATATATATATATATATATATATATATATATATATATATATATATAACAATATAGCAATATAGCAATATAGAGAGACTGAAGAGATGAAGAGACAACGGATCAGTAGTTTGTGTAATAAATCATCGGCAAAAGTTCAAAAGTTCTCAGAGGTCGAAAGACCTTGCAAATGATATGGACACAGGAGCTGCGCTTGTAGTACCCTTCATCCGGTACTATGTGATGTACGACATGCTGGCGGTACTTGACTTTTGCTGATACGTCTCCGACAGCCTGCAGAATGTGTTCTTCGTAGGCAGGTGTACGAGCGGATCTCGGTCTTCCTCGATCCATAGTTTTTGTTGCCATGGATCTTGTTTCATCAACGCGACGATAGACACTAACAAAGGTTGGATGACTCGGCTGTCTTCGGTCTGGATACAGCCGTGCAGCCGCACATCCATTACCATTCACGCGGGCGTATGTAAAAATCATGGCTGCCTGCTGACAATGTGAATGACCGGTCATTGTTAAACGGAACACTTCTACAGCACACGTTAGGCGTTGAAGACAGACTAACCACAAATGTAAACCTGGGGTGCATTTCTGAATACGTTGACGGAGCATTTAGGGTGCGGCACAAGGCTCGGTCAGTTAAACATTTACGGTTTTTAGAAGCTGTTTACACCAAATATTCATAAATTTATCTCATCACTTTTATCCCTTCACTACAGAATGGAAACCAAGCACATTGAGAGCATTTTGTTTTCACAGTTCGAAAGAAACTCCAACTAAAGACATCCCAATTGAATGCACCTATTCAATTGTACATGATACTGCTGGAGTATCAAAAGGGACTTAAATAACATTGAACATGACACACAATCAAGAAAGAATAAAGAATATACATAGTTCTTATTTTCACGAATTTTTTATTCCTGCTGTTAGTTTATGAAATGATTTGATGAAAATACTTGTTGGTCTTGGTATATTCAATTGTGTTATTTTTAAAGCCTTAGGGTCTGATTGTTATTGCCAAAATAGTATTTCTCAACAAGTAAACCAATATTTGTTGGTTTAAATAAGAATTGCGAGGTTTCTACGAATTTATTTTGAGAAATATTGCCATCGGTCAATATCATATATACAGAAAACAAATGAAAAAAATGTTCTTTTTTTCCCCAAAAAATGAGGCATTTCTGTACAGCAAAAACGGTAGCTACCCAAGAAATAGTAGGTCATTTTCAGATTCAGCATCCTCAAATTAGGTAAAAAGATATTTGGTACCTCGAAAGCATTTCAAATTTTTTTGTTGACCAGTGTTATTCGAGAATAAGTTTTAAAAATTTAATAGTGTGTGTGTGTGCGTGCGTGCGTGCGTACGTGTGTGTGTGATTTCTAAATAATTACTTTTAATCCAACCTTTTTATTACTTCAAACGATATCATAATGGATACGTCGTATTTAGAATAGACGCAACATTTTTATTTATTAGACAGTGTGTATTACGCCTACCGGACTGCGCATTCGAGAAATCTTAGGAAATAAAAATGCGCTCTCCGGCAAGGATCAAACCTACTTGGGCCTTGTATTGTATTAGTTAAAAAATACAATGTCATTGATAAACTAGGTATCACAAAATATTAAACATTTATTAACTAGAGATAATGATAAAGTCGAACAATTGCCGTAATTCCCTATGTATAATACGCCTTCATCCATAATACGCACCCCTAAAATTGTGCTGAAAGTGTGAGAAAATGTTTCTACTCACCCATAATACGCACCCCTTTTGTAATCAAATCCTATAAATTGTTCCTTTCCAATTTCATCACGACCAGCGTTTTTATTCAAGCTGTAGTTGAAAATATTTATCAAAATTTCCGTTGAACACAATTCTAAAAGGAAACGGAAATACCTATATTGTGCCTACTGCGCAAACTCATTAACCTATTTTTGCTCTATAAAATGTGCAATCTACCGGATATGTATGTAGTTTTTCACAAAAATGGTTTGAAACATAGAATAATATTATTCTAATTTAGTTTTATGATAATTCTTATTTTATTTTTCATTTGTAAGTATTGTTAGGTACATATGATTGTATTTGACATCCTTATGGGATCGAAATCGCCGAATGTTAGTGTCAAATTGTCGTATGTTTGTGGTGAGTAGTCATTTCGCTACTGAAATCGACCTACGAAACAAATTTTTTGTAGCTGTACATAATACACACACCTAATTTTGCTTATTATCTTTTAGAAAATATGCGTGTTATGCATGGGGAATTTCAATATAAGAAGAGGCTGCAATAAAATTCATTCTTATCGTAGATCTTAGTAACCGTAGCATATGATTATTTTCTGTACTTATTAAGACGAGAGCTTCCACATTTCCACACCAGTAAATCGTTTTACGGCTTCTATTTGGCCTATCCAAATTTCTTCCATCACCATTCTCGCGGACTGAGAGAATTATTATTAATCATAACTTTTTATTTCCGGATAATATAGTGAATAATTCCCTTTAGATCCGACTAAACCAAGTAGATACATTAAAGAATGACTGTCGTAACTAGATGAGCCACGATATCTGCCCCTTTACGGCTATAATTTGTCGTAATGGTTTGATAAATGTTATTCATCATCGCGTCCTGCCACTGGGTAAAGAAGAAAGGTTAAAAGATTAACCACCTGAAAGACATGCATATCTGAGTTATCAGCCTTTTATTTTGTTTATTCACCAAGCAACAGTTTGTGTGACTTTTAACATTGTTCTTTCCTCGACGGTGGAGGCGTACGACCGAGAGTACGTATCTTATTTATGCCATAAGGTTTTATGGCTGAAAAAACTTTCGCCACAGATGGTTTCTTCTTGGGAAAAAGCTAAGAGCAAACGGAAAGAAAGAGTAATGGCAAAGAAGACAGAAGAATAAACCAGTGTTTTAACAGACAATACTGGAAATTAAAAAAAATATATATTCAAGAAAAATCATATCATAGAACCTGTAAAAATGACTAGATTCTTAGAATATATATATATATATATATATATATATATATATATATATATATATAATTATTATTATTACTTGGACCTTATTTCTCCTGGATATTTGTATTTGAGCAAAGGCCCCGTTTATTTATTAAACAGTATATTTATTTATTCAGACTGGTAGACGAAAATAAATAAATATATTGTTTAATAAATAACCAGGGCGTCTACTTAAATACGGGTATCCATTAAAAATAATGTCTCAATAATAAAATCTGTCGGATTAATAAATAAAAAATCTCTTCCTTTCTTTAGAAATATGTGTGTGTGTGTGCGTGTTTGTGTTTGTGTATGTGTGTGTTTGTGTGTGTTTACTGTGGACATAGGTGTCAATGAATGTTAACTCTCAGTTTCACTCTTCAAAACAATCTTCATCCAACGTTTCATTTATGCTGGTTGGGTGGTTGGGGGAGTTGTGTATGAAAATAGGCCAGGTTTATTTATGGTGATAGCATCCAGATATATTTATTCATGTATATATATTATTTGTTTATGATTTATTATTTGAAAATAAATTCCTTTTGTGTAACCTACAACCAAGTCATGATCAAAAAGACTAACTTGACTCTTAACAAAAAAAAAAAAAATTCACGAAAGAACAATATACAAAGTTAAATAAATCATTTAAATGAATAAAATAATATCACCACACCCATCTTGACCTTTGACTCGTACTGAATGATGCGAGCCACTCATGTTATAAAAATCGATATGTTCCGAAAAGGGATATATTTGATCGAAGTAGCTGAGTGGTTTAGGCTACTGTAACCGAATAGAACAATCTAGCAGGTAGCAGTAATGGAACTGGTACTCGTCGTAGTCGCAGTCAATAGGTGTAGGCAATAGGCGTAGACCAATAGGATAGCCAATGGCGTAGTCCAATGGGCGTCGTCAATAGGCGTCCTGTACCGCCACATCAGTCTGTATTTATGGCTGACACCATGTTACCGCTATCTTATTTATGTAGAATTACCGCTCCTGTACCATAGTCCCTAACATCAAAAGCCAATACAATTTCTGCTTTGGAATCGTAGTGCGGTAATTATAAGCCTGTATGTGTTTATAGTTATTAACTTCGAACACCCTTCTTCAATCTGTATTTGCAAATACGCTTCAGAAAGATCCAGGTTCGAAACAAAATTTTCCACCGTTTAAATTCGCAAAAATTTCCTCTGGACTTGGTAATGGGTAGTTTTGGGAATCTAAACATTTGCTTAACCTTCTCGAAAAATCAGGACAAACACAATTTTTTTTTCTTTACATAGACTGCTGGCGCTGCGCATTTTGAATGGTCAATCTTTTCAGTTACACCTATTTTTTCAAGTCTGTCTAAATTTTCGTTGACTTGATCCAGTGCTGCGAACAGTACACTACGTTTCGGTTTAAACGCTTGCGTCGACCATTTTTCACTTGAAATTACGCTTTGACTTTAGAACGTCGACCCAACTTATCCGACAGAATATCCGGAAAACATTTTTCCAATTCTTCCTTTAAATTTCCACACTTTTTTTAAAACTGGTAGCTTGTCCACTTACATTTTTTAAATAACCATTTATAGATAAATCCTAGAACTCAGATAATTCCTTCCAGTCAATACCGAATAAGTTTGTAGTATTTTTAACACATAAACCTTAGCGTGACTTTTCATGTCCTATTTTTCCACACTTGTAGCACTTTGAATTCTTAAAGGGAGATGTAACCTTCGACATCTGAAACATCGATTAATTTTTCTTTTTCCGCATTTTCTTTAGTTTGATTGTATGCTTATTTTCTTTCTTCAAATTCTTTCGTACCGCGTCTCAAATTTAGGATTCTCTGATATTCGTCCGATATTTCTTGTAATGTTAATTTTTGATTATGTTCAAGAATTCTAGCACATATTTCTGTGTCTTTTCTTCGCCGTTAACTCTTGAACGAAAATTAAGTCTATATACATATTTGGAGTTAGCTCATTTAATTTTGACTCATTCACACTCCTTGTTAACAATTCCAACATATTTGAGAAAATCTTTGTTTTCCTTTTTCGTCAGATTCATACACTTCCAACAGATATTGAATAATGAGCTTGCATGTAGATAAAAAATGAATTCAGTAAATATATAAAACTAGAAAGGTGCATAAAACAAGGATGCGACTTCTCACCGGGTTTATTCAATCTATACCATGAGACGATTCTGAGAAAATTAGAAGTCCTACCAGGATTCACAATTAGCAGTCACAATTTTCATAATATAAGATATGCAAAAGAAACAGTGTTGATAGCAGTTACAGAAAGGAAACTACAAGAATTACTATTTAGAGGTTCTTGATAAAAGAATCTGTAATTCTATTCGTCCTGACATGGCATCTCGTCCTTTTCTATAAATACTTTCATGGTAATTGTTCTGTTAAACTTTCCTCTACTCCTCCCCCATTCCCAAACAAATTATACATATAGAAACTAGTTAGGACTTCATAGAGACTTTGTGGCATTATGTTGGCTGTAGTAAGAATGGTAAGTAAGAATGTGTTGCTTTGCTGTAAGGAATACTGTTGTAGGATTGGGTCAGTAATTATGGTGAGCTAAGTTTAATTATAAAACAGAAAAAGACCAGCCTCCCCCATACCCATCCTTTTGTCCTGTGCCACGTTTTTGTATTTGATACAAAATTATTTCTTTCCTCTATGGTACCTAAACTTTATGAATTTAAACGCAGTACTAGATTGGTGGCATGGTCTCATTATTTTACCGTTGAAATGGTTAGATGTAACCGTAAGTCTTATATTAACAGTTTCTTCTATCGCACTTCTCGCTTGTGGAATTCTTTTCCGGCTTCTTGCTACCCTGCTAACTTTGAACTTGAAAAATGTAAAGGCAATGTCAATCGTTATCTTCTTAATTTTTATTAATTTATTCTCTCTCCTTAATAGTGTTTTTCTCATATTCTATAACATCAGGTAATCCCTTACATTTTAGTGGCTTTATTGCCTTGCTTGGGATGAAAATATTTTTTTAAAATTAAGAAAATAGATATTTCTCAGTTATCCATTTTATTTTATTTCCCCTAAATATTAGAAATATTTAATCTCCAATACAGCAGTGAAAACCGAATGAGCGTTAGTTATGAAGCAACACAAATGCACTTCTACAAATAAATGTTAAGAATGCCATAGACAGAACATGTGAGAAACGAGAAAACGAGGAATATAAAAACAACAATGAAGCTTATACTTACAATCAGAACGAGACAGCTGAAATTTCTCGGACGCTTAACGGGGAAAGAGGGACTAGAGAATGGAACACTGACAGGGAAAAACGTCTAACCTACTTGGGTGAATGAATGGCAGGATAGGGACAAAGAGCGGGGGTAAAGTGTTAGACATTAGTGAAAGCAACAAAAGAGGGGAAGTTGAAGAGAGTCATAATTCAGATCGTCGACATGCTGAAAGGACAGTACATAAAAGAACATGTTCATATTCTTCCAATACAATGTCCCCTAGAAGATCATGACTCTCAACAAATTCATTTTCTTTAATATCTATTACTATTCTATAATTCTTATCTACAATTGTTAGGCGGAAGATAATGGAGCGTTTCTTTTAGGCTGGTTGCCACAAAATTCTATGGTTTGATATTCAAAGTTGTCATTCTTTTAAAGTCGATTCTGCTATTTAATCTAAACATGGTGTGGGTATGGAAGAAAATATATGTTCATACCTTTTCCACACGTATGAGTGCGAAAGTGAATGCACCAAACTAGCCCGGAATTTGAATTCGACCCACGGACTTTCTTCTTTCTGCATCGATATCTGTTACTTTACCAACACATGGGCGCTTCGAAGTGGAGTAATGGCTACCAAGCTTGTCTCGCTAGAGCTAATTACGACTGGGTGCTCCATACTTCTGGCCTTGTGCTTCATCTACGCTTAGAAGATCACTATTGCCTACACATGTTTTGTAATTCCCATTATTATTAAGAAATGAATAAAAGAAGAATTTTTGATTTTTAGGAGCAAAGAAGTAACAGGTAAGAAAAAAAAATGAGTGATGAAAAAAATGTTGAAATGGGAGAAAGACAGGTTGTGTAACATTAACTGAGACCGTAAAATAGTTTCTTAGGGGTTCGGGTTTGTGGGTGGGGCCCACAAAAGGTCGTTCGTTCGTTCGTTGACATTAGATATGCGATAGAATCCGCCGATAACACTTTCCTCTGTGCGGTGATGAGTGGACAAGATATACTGGGAAGGGAGATGGAACGACACTGCGTACCGCCACCGCGTACCGCCACCGCCCGCCACCAACGACAGTGATGGTGACGACGACGACGACGACGGTGACGGTGACGATGAAAGAGTCGAGGGGCAAGAAGGAGACATTGAGCAATGAATGACAGAAGATAAGAAACAGTCGTATCTGTCCCCTCGTCATTCTCACACAAACGTATGGACACACACACACACACACAAAGACACACACACACACGCGCACACATATATACAAGTTACTAACACTCACGTACACGCACGTGAGTGTTAGTAACTCATATATATAATATGTATAAACACAAGTACACACATATAAATACGCGGACACAGATACATACATTTATGAGTGCAGTTGTACATACATATGCACTCTTCTCTTACATACATACACACACAAATGAATATTCTCACTACACATAATTGCAGATAACACTTAACATACATATGACATAACTTCTATATATACACATACATATAATAACAAATTAGTAGGTAGTATAGGTATATTGACACACACATGCTCACACACACACAAACGCAAATAGACACACAGATACACACACATGCACACTATACATACATATACTAAGATATAAAACTAAACGTTCAAAAAAGACGCTGAATTTTATCACACACACACACACACACATATATATATATATTACATGAATCATTCATACATAAAACAGATATAGAAGTTAATGGTATAACTTCTATATTTGTTTTATGTATGAATGATTCATGTAATGTAAATTGAACTGCACACATACTTGATATATATATATATATATATATATATATATATATATATATATATATATATATATAGAGGATTGAATCTTAAACTAAAGTACAAGAAGCAGGAACATTTTTTGGACGAAAAAAAAATCCTGCGTCTCATACAGGATTTTATATATATATATCACTTTATTTTTAGTGGATACTCGTATTTGAGTAGAGGCAACGTATATTTATTAAACAGTTTATCCACTAAAAATAACGTTAAATAATGAAAACCTGTCGGATAAAATAACACCCTTTTCTTAAGAAATATATATGATAAAAGAAAAGAACAAATAGGAAACGTATATCAATCTAACATCTGATGAAGCTTTAATAAAAGTGAAACATGTTAGATTGATATATGTTTCTACTTGTTCTTTTCTTTTATTACCCTGTCGGATTCTGCCGTATTTGATCTGCATTTTCACCTTTAACTCATATATATATATATATATATATATATATATATATATATATATATAAATATAAAAAAGAACAGTAAGATATGTAATCCGGTGTTCTTATTGATATTTTTTATTTTTACAAAATAGTTCTCAATGTAAATTTACAGAGCATTAAAATGTTACTCCAAAATTCGCTTGAGGATGAAATGGAACTAATGTTTTTAATTCAATTACAAAATTAAATTTAAAGTTTTTAGCTTCCATTTTTGAAACATGGTTATTACTGTGTAGCGAAAAAACATATTTTAAATCAGTTATATATATATATATATATATATATATATATATATATATATATATACGGCCAAAATCGGGTCAAATTAAATTTATTACTTTCTCTCTAGATAGATAGATAAAAACAGTGTGTCCATAGAAATCAACACTGCATAATAACTGGCAGGTTCACGCCTTAAGCGATCATGGTGTTGATTAATGCGTGTTTATTGCTATATTCATGCTATATCTATTTAGATACATTATGGACAGTCTCAGACATATAGCTGGCTAATGGATAGATAGATAATGAACAAACTCAGATAAATAGATAGATAATGGAAATATATATATATATATATATATATATATAATGGATAGATAAACAGTTTTGTACGGCTTATCAAAACATTGCTGGTTAATTATAGCCAGAAATATTTTTAGAATGTAAGATTTCTTGGGAAGATAATAATGATTTATAGATCCAAGTCTTACTAATTAACCCATAGCTAGGAGGAGAAGATGTAGATCCATACTTTTTCCCAAGAGTATTTTCACAGAAGTAAATATAATGAACTCAACTGGAATTGAAACTCGGCTCTCCGATTAACAATTCCGAGCCATTATACATTACACCATCCACACATCCAAGTTTACAGCACCTGGTATTTACAAGCGGTCACCCATCTAGGTACTGACCAAGCTTGACTTTGCTTAACTTCGGTAATCGTACAGAAACCGACGTTTCAAAGTGATGTAGCCATAAGCCAGAAAAATAGAAACACATAGGCGTGTGTATGTGTGTGTGTGTGTGTGCGTGTGTGTGTGTGTGAGTGTGTGTATGTGTATGTGTGTGTGTGAGTGTGTGTGTATGTGTGTGAGTGTGTGTGTGTGTGTGTGTGTGTGTGCGAGAGAGTGTGTGTGTGTGTGTGTGAGTGTGTGTGTGTGCGTGCGTGTGTGCGCGTGCGCGCGCGCTTGAGTGACTTAGACCTACCCCACACGTAGATAATTGTATACCCGCTCTTTCTTCTCTCGATTGACCTACAGATAGATTCATTTATCCCCATTAAGTCGTATGTGAACGCAGGCTCTCTCTATCGCGTAAACAAACAGATAACAATAGCAATTTTCTTTCAATGCCTGATTATTTCATTTCTCATCACATTACGAACGTTGCTCACTTGAGCTTTTGATGAAATTCATCGACCAAAGGGAAGCTTCACCGACTTAATTTAGCAATTTATACAGAAGAAGACGTATCTCAGATTTTACACAGACAAAGGTGACCGCAAAAGAAAAGCCGCTTTTCTGCTTAGCTTAAAATTAGAACTGATTTTATTTTCTATTTTGTTTCTTTTTTTCCGGTAGTACCCACAATTCTTTAAATGTCACCAGCTTACGACCACATCACGTTGAAACATCCGTTCCCATACGATCTCCGAAGTTAAGCAACGTCGAATCTGGTAAGATGGGTGACTGCTTGGGAATACCAAGTGCGATAAGTTTGGATGTGCGGCAGGTGTAATGTATAAAATTCGAATTGTTTATCGGAGAGCCGAGTTCCAATTCCCGTTATGTTCGTTATATTCTCTTACGCAGAAAAGAATTGTATCACTAAAACAATTATTACCTAGAAAAAAAGAAAGAATGCTTACAGTCTCAAAATACTTTCTGGCTTTAAATAACCTGAAAAAGTTTGATAAACAGTAAAAACGAATCAATCAATCACCTCTTATCCACCAGCTATGGGTTAATTAGTAGGATTTGTATCACTAAACTCTTATTATCTCCCCCTAAAAAATTCTTACAATCTTAAAATATTTTCTGGTTTTAAATAACCTGAAATGGGTTGACAAGCCGTAGAAAACGAATCAATCACCTCTTATCCCCCAGTTATGGGTTAATTAGTAAGATTTGTATCGCCAAACTTTTATTATCCCCCCTAAAAAATTCTAGATAACTGATAACTGACATCCATATTGAACTCACACACATGGCACAGTGGATAAAGGCCTTGGTTAGACTCAGTGACTGAACCCAAAGAGTGTGAGTTCAATACCCGGTTAAGGCAGTGGAGAACTTTCAGGGAGAAATTAAAAGGAAATAACTGATAACTGACATCCATCAAACGTGGCACGTGGAACTAGAACAGTCTAGCCCAGTGAGCGAAATAAAGGGTTCAGTTCGACATTCCAACCACCTGAAGAAGGCCGGAGCGTACAACGGCCGAAACGTTGTAATAAATATGGCGACAAAGATGAGGACAATAGTCCGAATAATGTAAATAATAGAACAAACTTGTCTACTTATTTTAATCAGTTCATCAACAAAAAGTGATAAAGCCACTAAATAGTTACTGAGGATGAAAGAGTTTTAGAAATACGAAAAACATTATTAAGAAGAGAAGACAATAAAAGAACAAGATTCAGGGAGATAGAAAATGTTGATTGATATTGCATTTAAATTTTTGAAAATCAAAGCTGATAGAAATGCAAAAGAACGATGGGTAGAAAGTAACGGATCCTTAAGGACACTCTGCCGCACAGCTTTCACCGCTGGAAGATCGTCGACTGATCCAATTCTTTCAAACCAGGCGATTAGGCTCCGAATCATGTTATCGCTAGGAGATACTCTGACATTAAAATGTTGTCGGTATTTTCTCTGAGTTTGAATAATTCATCTTTCATTGGAATAGAAAAACTCAATGAATTTTACTCTTTGCTGGGCATCAAAGGGATGACCTTATAATCTGCAGAAAAAAAAAGAAAAATGAAAAAAAAGAAAATGAAAAAGATTGAAAGCGAACAAGTTATGACTTTTTCAAATGTTCATTTTCTCAGTGGCCACCCTAGACAAGTGCGTAAGATATATTTTGGCGAGAAAAAGAAGAAAACTATCTCGAACATGGTGAGCCAACTTTCCTAGCAGCAGATCTAGTAATTGATTCGATATAATCCTTCCACTTTATGTTAGTGGAAAATGTTAGTCCGAGAAGGCGCAATGTCGTTCACGTGGAGGTTAGCATCAGTCATACCGATGGAAGGCAAAAAAGGTTCTCGAAGGCGATTGAAAGTTTCGTTTTGGAGTCATTAAAATTAACAAGTTATTTCTTGCTCCAGTTAGCAACAGATTGAAGGTCATTTTTAAGATCTTCTATTATTAGTATTACGTGTAAGTGATTCAAGAAGTTTACGGGTTTAGTCTGGAAACTTTCCAACCATTTAATAATGAGGAAAATAGTCTACCTATGCCAATGACACATTAGTTCTCATCAAACAACTTCCTTTTGGACGCCCCCCCAACTCTTTTCACAGTGTTCTTCTGTCTTTTCTACATCCTCGTTGATATTTTAACATTGAAAGAAACTAACAGACATAAAATGTCACAATTGCAATGTAGAGCGGTTCATAGACTTGGGGGTGGGGGTGGTTCTGAATGTTTTACAAAAATAAATAATTAAATAAATAAACATCTCGGAATGTGAAGAATCTACCTGGTCTGAATATAGGAATATTAATGCTAACAGACCAGGTATGTTAGTATGAATATTCCCCTATTCATACTAACAGACCAGGTATCTAGTTAATGACTTTCGATCATATTTATCGGATTGACTTTTATTCGCAATGTCCTAATATTCTCCAAGAGTTAATTGATTGCTTTCATTGTGTTTATCTACGAATTGTATTGGATCCCTGTGTGATTCACTGACAGACGGACCCAACAATAAGCATTTGAGCGTAAAAAATATAAAAAAGTCGATGCTTAAAAAAAACAACGACAATATCTTGTCAAACAAAAGAGACATTTTTCAACTCCTTGAGCGGGACACGAGATATCAAATATCTCCTCAGCGGCTCCAGGATAATCATTGCTTTCATTGTGTTTATCAACGAATTGTATTGAATCCCTGTGTGATTCACTGCCAGATTTACGTAATACACAATTTTAGTCAACGGAGTTTGGCTACCGATTGGGTAACGTTATGGGAGAGTGTCTGTGCTTTATAATTTGTTTCCAAGTTACATCAAGGCTACGCAACCGTTTCTTGATATACTCGAAATGGCGAGAAACTTTCCGAACAGGCCTGGTAGACCCAAGTAGGCTTGCTTTTTCATTCAAATACAGCATACCTCTGTGTCTTTCTTTCTTTTTAGCGCTGAAGTATTCGCTGAAATAGTGTTTTATCTTCTAGTTAATGGCTTTCGAGCATATTTTTCGGATTGACTTTTATTCGCTATGTCCTAATATTCTCCAAGTGTCAACTGATTTTTTTTTTCATTTTTTCTTTGCAGACTTGGCCATTCACGTTTAACGGACGAGTTGTCGGTGGACTAGAAGGGAAATCGCCTGATTCTTTGAAGCACTCTTCCAAGACGGATCTAACGGGAAATGCTAAATGTTGACATTTTAAACCACTGGACACTAAATAAAAAAAATAAAAAACTATTTTTAAAGTGAATGAGCGGTCGACGGTAGTGGCCGGCAGTATTTATAAAAGTTGATGGTAAGGGTCAATTAGGAAAGTCAGACGTCTCCGGGAAATATCCCAGTTTTTGCGATGCATCATTATATAAGGTTTATGCAAAAGATTCCTATGAAAGAAAAAAAAATGAACCGTGTGTTCAGTCTCTAGTTTGCCAAAAAGGGTGCTGGGAACTTTTTCACATACTTAATATATCGTACTGCATTCGAGACGGACCCAACAATAAGCATTTGAGCGTAAAAAATATTAAACAGGCGATGCTTAAAAAAAAACAACGACAATATCTTGTCAAACAAAAGAGACATTTTTCAACTCCTTGAACGGGACACGAGATATCATATATCCCCTCAGCCGCTCCTGGACAATCATTGCTTTCATTGTGTTTATTTACGAATTGTATTGAATCCCTGTGTGATTCTCTGCCAGAGTAAGAAAAACGATAACTGGTAAAAGTGTTACGAAATACCTCTGAAATGTGTATGGTGTTTCTCCATAGGTTCTGCCTTCTTTACATGACAGGATGCTGTTTATTATGTGATGTTTAAATCTCATTTACAAGCGGTAGATAGAAAAATCACCACTGGGAAAATACGTAAATTTGTTACGAAGATGGGAAAATCAAATTTCACTATTTGTAATACAGTATCAGGGATTATAAGACATGTCAGTGTCTGAGTTTTAGAAACTTCTCGCGAGATTACTCGTCAGAAACTTCTCGCGAGATTGGTCGTCAGAAATTTCTCGCGAGATTGGCCAATAGAAATTTTCTCGCAAGATTTCTTCTCAGAAAATCCGCGCGGGATTTCACCACGGAAATTTCTCTCGAGATTTCTCGACAGAAATTTTTCATTAGCCACATCTACGTGGTTAAGTAATGTTAGCAATTACCTTTCATTGGGTGGTAGCTTTAAGTTTTAACGAGAAAACAACGATCGAGGTTTTACCTGAGAGTAGCGGAAAGAGAACTGGGAAGATGTTCAAGATAATTCTCAATGTGCTTTTGATTTGTGCCTTAGAAATGTCATAAATAGTTTTAATTTCGATGTAGTAAGACATTCAGAAATTGTAATAATACAAAATGCACGGGAGTGGACGTTAATCCCCTGTTTCCTGTTTAGGATTGGGTTTCCGTTCCCTCTAAAAATGTACTTCTCTATACTACTGACGTCCCCGCCTAAACCCTGATACTTTTTTTACTATTTATTTGTTTATTTTCGACTATAGCCCGAATCACACTCCTCCCCTGTCTTTTGAATATGAGTAAGGGGTTCATCCTTGGTTTCCATTTTAGAATTGGATTTCTGGTTCTTCGCATTCTCTTTTATTCCCAATAACCCCCTTGAGTCTTAGTGGCATTATCACCTTGCTTGGGATGTATCGGCAATTCTTGTCTATGGTAAAGCATTTATTTATTACTTCTAAGAGGAATTATATGCACACACACACACACACACACACACACACACACACACACACACACACACATATATATATATATATATTATTTTAGGATATTACATCAAAGCATGTTTTGATGTACTATCCTAAAATGAAGAATATTGCTCTACTATTGTATTGAGCACTCTTTTAAATTAATGTTACCAATTTATATTCGATTCGTTCTCATTTCATATATCCAATCGTCAGCTGGTTTGATAATAAATTTGAATGTTGCTATAAAGTATCTAATTATGCATTAAAGACGGTAATATTCATTATTACTCTGAAGCCCCATGATACGTTGATACTATTTCCCCGAAACTCAGAATTGGGACAGATGAGTGGAACATTTAAATTTATTTGTTGCTATTAATATTAAGCACTATAATTACAAAGACAGCTAAAAGCGTTGTCTTACGTAAATGCATTGTCAACTGTTTTTCTTTTGAAGAACAAGCTTTGTTTATATATATATATATATATATATATATATATATATATTTATATTTTAATTGCATAATCTAGACATACCCATAAGTCTATTTTTTAATTCTGATCTTAAGCCCCACCCCTTTAACTTCCCAAAAGTGATAACGATTGTTTTTTTAAATTTCCCTAATAAATCATTTTCATCACAAGTTATCTACCATCGCTTGAGTAAGTACAATCATAGTATTGAAACATGGAAGCGTTTGTGTAGCGATGTAAAATGTTATCTATCATAATAAAAATATTATTATTATAATATATATATATATATAATCTATATTTGAGCAACAACCTTTCTTTTAAAAATGTTTCGTTGAATATAACAAAGAAGTCGATGGATTTTATATTTAGTTTTTCTAATATTAAACATTATTTTTAGTGAATACCCATATGTGAGTAGACGCTTTATTTATTTTTTAAACAGTATTTTATTTCGCCTACCGGCCTAAAAACTCGATAAAAAATGCATCCTGCAGCATAATTTTTGGTTCTTTCTAAAATCTTTTCATTCTCTTTCACTCCCAGTAACCCCCTTGCGTCTTTCGAAGATCTGAATGAGGAAAAGTGTGCTTAAAAGGCAAAATAGAACCTCGTATTATCAACACGCTCTTCGTAGTTTCATGATTGAATGCAATAATTGCGCTGAAACAGACTGTTGCCACTTGGTATTCACATCAGTGGCCACACTTTTTATATTTGCACAGGCTCTATCCCTGATATTGAGCACTTTTACCCTTTAAATATAACATACCGTAAAACTATATTTTATCATATATATATACAGAGAGAGAGAGAGAGAGAGGGAGAAAGAATAAAAGAAAGAGACTGAGTGAGAGAGAAAGAGAGAGAGAGAATGAGAGTGAGAGTTATGTTGATAATTAAGATGCCAAAAATATAGGAAAAGGGCTTTTTTCAGAGAAAGAAAAAAGAGGAAAACTAAATTCTGATAGAGTGATTTCGAGAGGTATGTCAAATTCCTGGCGAGGCATTAGAAACATATATATATATATATATATATATATATATATATAAGTGGAAAAGTTCTCGTGTGACGCATTTCGTTGCTTCACCGAGTCTTCATCGCGTCGCACGAAAACTTTTCAACTTTGTCATTTATCTTTCCTCAAAACTTTTCTTGATATATAAAAATTTATATAACGTTATTCCATATATATATATATATATATATATATATATATATATATATATATATATAAATAAAGAGAAAGAACAGATGGAGTAAACTTCCACTGTTCGTAGCATTTACTTTTTAAAAAGTGCTCAATACAAAGTAGAGCAATGTATTATTATTTTTTTTATTATAAGAGATTATAATAAAAACATGTTGAAATCGCTACACAAAATCTTTCATGTTTCAATACTTTGATTGTATTACTTCAGGCAATGGTAATTAATTGACGATTAAATGATTTTTAAGTAAATCTAAAAACAAAGTATAACCTCTTTTTCGAAAGATAAGGGATTGGGGACATAAGGTCAAAATAGACTTGTGGGTGTGTCTTGATTAACCAATTAAATATCAATTAAATTATCTAAATAGAAAAATAAGCTCAGAGGGTTTTTAAATTTCCATAAAAACCAAATTTGCTTAAAAATCATTTAATCAACAGCTACTTAACCACCACCTGAAGGAATACAATCAGAGTATTGAAACATGAACGCTTTTGTGTTTTATTATAATCTCTTATAATAAAAAATATATAAAAATATATATATATATATATATATATATATATATATATATATATATATATATATATATATATATTGTGTTTCTGTGGCGGTACTAGCGTACGGCGCATTTGGAAAGTGCCTGAAAACAATACCACGTGTTGACCCAAAGTCATGAAAATGAAATTGTTTAGACGGAATTGTTTGAAAGCCATCAATGATTGTGCTGGCGCGAAGTCGCAAGTCATCGTGACCGAGGGTTTAAGTGTTTGGCATTGTTCAAATAGCTGATCGTGTCAACTTCTTTTTTATAAGACCTTGGCGCAAATCTACTTTAAACGCATTAGTTGCTCACCGTAAGGAGACTGACGAACATTTTGATATAAAAGATGCCACTCTAATTAAAAGAGAAGACAATTCCTTCAGAAGAAAATATATAGAAAGTGCTTTAATAGATAAATCCAACACAGTAAATTTGCGTCATGTTTCCATTAAGTTTTACGATTCCTGGCAAATCTTCTATTATCACAATGTAGGATATTTAATAACAAAAGTGATGGAAACAAAAAAAAAAAATATATAAATAAATAAAAAAGAACACAAATAAAATCGGCCATAGATTTTATACCTAAGACACATATATAAAATATATATATATTTATTTTTTAAAAATTCCGACTGTCTCTCGTTCGTGTGCATGTTTTGTGGCATTAAAGTAAAAAACTTAATGATGAAGTCCTAAAGGACGAAACGTGTCACACGAACACTTTTTCCACTTTATATATATATATATATATAGTGTCATCCACGTCCGGTTGCCGCTAACTAGGATCGAAACCCGGCTGAACTGGCGTCAGTCGGAGATTCTAATCCTAAGTTGGCGCACGGCAAAGATGAAGGTGAATTTAAGCGTATTTATTTTTAGATAAAGACACAGTGACAGAGAATTCGATTATATATATATATATATATATATATATATATATATATATATATATATATATATATATATATATATATATATATATATATATACTACTAATAATTTCTACTTAAGTTTCATTTTATAACGATCATCCGGCGGATATAACCTTATTTTAAATCTATTTATTCTTCAAATCTTAATCTTAATCTTATTATTATATCCGCCTGGTGATTGTTTTTGAATGAAACTCTGAGTAGCGGATTTTGATATTATTGTATTAATAATATTATTATAATATATTTTATTTAGGCTCTGTTGATTTTAGCATTGAGTCCACAGCTTATATTTGAAGCTTTTAGCTTATTTGAAGCTTTAGCTTTTATTCCTCTTATTATTTGTATATATATATATATATATATGTATATGTATGTATGTATGTATGTATGTAGCAATGACAAAGATGGTGTTTCACCACATAATCATAAAGTCGTTTTTGTGGCTAAAATTTCCATGAGGATGCAGTGCTGGATTTACCTATAGGCTTAGCAGGCTGAAGCCTAGGGCCTCGAAATCTAGGGGGACTCCAGCTAAGATGTATAATATTTTTGACAGTCATAGACCTTTCTTACACATGCTGTTATAACGCATTATAGACTCTAAAGAAGCCTTCAGCAATTTTAAACATCCATCTTCATCCTCGGTTTTAATCAAAGTGTTTAATTTAACACTCTTCCATTTTCCTCTACTCGTGAGAATGGTGTGTGTGTGGGGAGGGTGTGACGGATGCTGGTGCCTCACGTGTGGAATCTCCTAGGGCTTCTCTTAATCTAAATCCGGCCCTGCGCGAATGCCTGTTAATGTATAGAGTCACAAGAAATCTTTGCAAAACGCAGGCAATCTTGGCAACACATAAGAAAGGCGTAGATTTCCTTGTTTGGGTGTTTTATTTATTTTTTTTTTTTTTTTTTTTTTTTATATATATATATATATACAAAACGTCTTCGTGTTGAATGTTGGTTAAAGAAATTCATCAAATATAAATAAATCACTGGCGGAAAAGGTCGCAATTTTGTTCAAAGCAAACACGCTGGTTATCTCGACGTGTCTACCCAATCACAGATTCACAATGTATCTAATATATTGGACATTAAATCGCAGCTCTGCTGATGTACAAATCCTTATCACCAATCGCAAATCCAGAGTGACATTTCTTTTAATGGCGCGAGGAAACTAATAAAAACTAAAAATGTAGCCCAGTAAAGAGAGAAATGTCACCTTCTATGGTTGCCTGTATTTTATTTTTCTTGCCAGCTATTTCTTCAGGAACTCTACGAACATTAAGTAAAGTTTATTTTCGTTCTGCTTTCCCGCTCGCGAAATCTTATACGAAGAAATATCAATAAGTCCGTAGCCTGACACGTAGTTATTAGCAGAATTTTATTCTGAAAGTTCCACTGTATAATGTTTGATCTGTGTATCTGTTGTACCATCATAGAACTTGAGGAGAAATTGATAGCGTCTAAAAACACAATGGTGAAAATAGATAATTTTACTAAAATTAAAAGCAATAAAAATTCTATCGAAGGAAAAATGTTAAAGAAAAAAAAAATTGGCAGTTCCAAGTGCTTTGAAAGACAACAATTCCTTTGTTTCTCGTCTCTGTATGGTCGAAGCAATCAATTATTTATTAAAACAATTTGATGTTCAGTCCATGTGATTAATTTTCTGTGTGGTTTTGATTATGATTTTAATACGTGATCAATATGTAATGTATAGTCTTAATATTTGAGCAGTATCTCGTACAGTTTAATATGTCACTACTATGATGTATGGTTTAATATGCAATTAACATGTGATGTGTTTTTATTACGTGATTAATATGATATATGGTTTTATATGCAACTAATATGTAATGTGTGTTTTAATACCTGATTAATATGTGATACCTGGTTTTAACATAGGATTAATATGTGATGTGTCGTTTTAATATGTGATGTGTGGTTTTAATACATGGTTAATATCTGATGTATGGTATTAATATGTAATTGATATGTGATGTGTGGTTTTAATATACAATTAGTATGTGATGTATGGTTTTAATATGTGATATATGTTTTAATACTTGATTAATAAATGATGTATGATTTTACTATGCAAATAATATGTGATGTAAAGTTTTAATATATCCGTAATATACAATGTATGTTTTTAATGTGATGTATAATTTTAATATTTGATGGTTGTTGCCAGCAAAATAGATTATGTTGAAAGAAGTATTTAATGTGTAAAATAAGTACTTTTTTCAGCGTTAGGCTACGGATTTATTGACGTGCCTAATAAAGAGATTGTGTAATTATTATATTTTGATTTATTTCAAACCTTTGTCCTCGTCTTGTTTATTATAATCACACACGTTTCAGTCGTTGTCCCATCAAGCCTTCTTCAGATGCCGCTTGTATAACGTTCTGAAAATTTCGAGCTACGCTAAACCCTTTATTCAATCTACAGGAAAAGACTGTTCGCATTCTACAGTTAATACCAGAGAAGATAAATTACATTATTTTATTTTTTTATTTCATTTGTCCTTATAATACCAATTCTGCTCGTTCCACTGAACCAAAATATATCGCTTCCAATTCCTGAGTCAGGGAGAAAACACATGACCAATCAGGTAAACAGGAATATTTAACCAACACATATATCGAGAATCTCGAGAATATTATCGCCAGGCACCTGAAGAAGTCTGTAGGCCATAACGTTCGAAACGTAGTTAATAATTGAATTGTGTTCGTAAATGTTCCTCGCATAATGTTCGACCTGTGTGATTAATTTTTATCGCAAACTTAAATTTATTAACAAGGAAAAGGATTATGTTGAAAAATAAATATTTTTTTGTGTGAAATAAATGTTTTTCTTTAGTCTGCGGGCTCAAGAATGTACTGATCTACCAATGATTTTTTTTCTAGATATATTACAATATACTTTTTATAGCAGGTAAATGAGGATCTCAACTCCCGTCGACTTCTAAGATACGAAATTAAGCTATCGATAGAACCTGACAAGACATCTCACGAGATATTTCTTTATTCTGGAACGGCTGAGGTGATATTTTACATGCAGTTTCTTATTCCTAGGTTTCCATATTCTAGCAGTGAAGGGGACAGTCAGACATAACATTTCAGGGATGATGATGAAAGCAGTGGAAACAATGATTTTTATTGAAACAGTTGAAGAGATATTTCGTCAGCATGACGTCATATGGACATTGATACGTACATGAACGTCAAGAATCACGCGGACTGTGGACTACTAACTCTGTTTAATGTGACACAGTAGGAAGAGGTTCGTTTTTGATGATTTCAGATTAGGAAAACTTATCCTTTTTTTCTTTTGGACCATGACGATTTGAAATAAGAAGACTTCGTCTCTGGTTCAACTTCTCTCCTTGATTTACGCCCGAATAAAGCAAAGGCTTACATTTAGAAATCAGTGAGTTATGTTCGATTTTTCGACGAATTTTTCTAGACAAAACATCACTGACCGTTTTAATCAAAACCTCTTTTATTTTTTTTTAATGTTTTTACAGTAAGGTTCACCCTGCACAAGGCCCTAGCTGGGGAAAGCATTCGAGATGGAGGGTTACGTTGAGGAATATTTTATATGGATAGGAGGGGAAAATAACGGTTGAGACTTGAACAGGTTAAGATTGTAGTGATCGGGGAAACACCCTCTTGAGAGTCTATTCCATAGGACAGTGGTTCGCGAGAAGCGTCTCATCCCTGAGTGGAACTTTCACCAAAGGAATACGGGGGGAATGTGGGTGATTTGCTAATATGTAAGTGGTATGGCGGGTCCTAGCTGTGAAGGCAGTAAATTTACAACAGATGCAAACATCTGAGAAAAAATATTTGAATAGAAAGCATCCGAAAGAAACAGTACAGTATATCTTTATGAAAATGCTCGTTTGTTTTTTTTTGGGGGGGGGACTGATCAAGCTATACTAACTTCTTATTTAAATATTCTTCACAATTTTGATGGCAACATTTCTTTCACAGACATCTAAAGACACAAAAATAAAGAAATAAAAATGCTTTTTTACAATGATGTTCACACTGTACAATGCCCAAGAGCCACTCGAGTTAGAGGGTTACAATGTAAGAGGCACAGATTACGCGGATATCTGGTGAAGCTAACGGTTAACCTTAGACTTGAACAGGTTACTATCAAATTGATTGGGGAAGCATCCTCTTGGGAGTCGGTTCCACAAAGCATCGGTTCGCGGGAAGAAGCTGCCCGAATGGAACTTACATCTCACCAATGGAATACGAATGTAATGAGGGTGGTTCGCTATAATGGGCGTGGCATGGCGGGTCTTAGACGTGAAGGTTAGGACTGATGGAACTAAGGAATATAGTTTCCTCAGAGATATAGTCTGTGGGGTTTTCCCAGAGATTAAATATTACCATTGAAAAGCAAGTATTAGTAAGTGCAACGGAGGAGAAAATAAAGACAATGTGCGAATTTCAAAGAAGGGGATGTTACATAATTAATGTGCTTTACTGTCGAAGGAGTTACAATACGTGGCAAAAAAGTGGACGCACCCATAGGAAGTTGATTTTTGTATTTTTACCAAGACAAGTGAATAATAGAATTCATTTATGAATACAAGCTATTAATACACGTGTACATA
The DNA here is from genome assembly GCA_903632075.3 of Acanthosepion pharaonis. Classification (NCBI taxonomy): domain Eukaryota; kingdom Metazoa; phylum Mollusca; class Cephalopoda; order Sepiida; family Sepiidae; genus Acanthosepion; species Acanthosepion pharaonis. Next base: position 543,450 of record CAHIKZ030002977.1, read on the forward strand.
TGTACATTATACAAGTCAAAAAATGATTTAATATTTTGTTAGGTAACATTTTGCTTTAATAACGGACTTAATTCTTCGTGATAAGCTGTAGACTAAATTCTTTAGTAAGTCAATTTGCCAGATTTTTCCAGTATTCCTTTAATTCGCGAAAAGACTCATCTTCTGTGTTAACTTTTCTATTACGGGCACGCTTGTCCATTATCGCCCAAAGGTTTTCAATTGAGTTAAGGTCAGGACTCTGACTAGGCCACTGTAAGAGTTGCAATTTACCCTTGTCACGCTTCCTCTCTAGATAATGTTTATTCTTTAAGGAAGTATGTTTAGGGTCGTTATCATTAGTAAATCATTTTGACTTGTATAATGTACATATGTACATCTGTATTAATTACCCAGTATTAATAAACGAATTCTATTACTCATTCAAGTAATTAAGTGCCGTCCATATTTTTACCTCGTACTGTATGTTCTAAGGTTCCTTCCGTAGTGTCTCATTTCAATAGGGGAAACATTGAGAGGGTTTGGTTGTTTTTGAAGTGTTGAAGTGGCTATTTTTGTAGTGATATTATAACATGCATATATTATAATTTTGGAACATATATATATATATATATATATATATATATGACGTTAAAAGTTATTTTTAGTGGATACACATATTTGAGTAGACGCTCCGTTTTTTTTTGTTTTTTTTACAGTATTTTATTTTCGTTATCGACCAAAGTATTCGAGAAATGCGCCCTCTGGCCGGATTCGAACCCGCACCCTTTCAAAGATCTGCACGAGGAATATTTTTCCTCGTGGTTGACATAATTAGGTTACAATAAAATTTGTATTTTATATGAATACTACCTTATGAAAATTAAGATGTAGTAGAGTGGGTGGGCCCTTATTGGGGTGGGGCAGAAAACGCTTGCACCGGACCTGACCCCATGTGGCAAACGCAGGGTTAAGATTTCTCGAATGCACAGGCCGGCAGGCGTAATACACGCTGTTTAAAACCCAAAATAAAAATAGCGCGTCTATTTCAGATACGGGTATCAACTAAAAACATAATAACGTTTGAAGTAATAAAGATATCGGATTAAAAATAAGCGTGTGTGTGTGTGTGTGTGTGTGTGTGTGTGTGTGTGTGTGTGTGTGTGTGTGTGTGAACCCTGAATCTTAAGGGGATGTCGATGTGTCATGAAAACACTTTATTATACAAAGGCTATAATGAAAAGCTACAATGGCGTTATTCTCTGCCACACATTACTTTCAAATTAACCGCGCACAGAGATTCTGCATGAGACAATATAACATTTGAGAAGTAACAAATAGGATAGCAAGTGTTATGAAATAAATGCCATTTTCTATGCTTTTCATTTTATTTTCATTAAATCCATTCACATGCATAACAATGGACGATTAGTCCTCCCGCTGTAAGGCGTACCTTCTCCTCACGATGAAGAGAAGAAGAAAAAAACAAAAAACAAAGCAGAGGAGGTGGGGAAACCAGACTGTTAGGATGTTGTCGAAAAAGAGGGAGAAGCCGTATGCCTTGCTCAAGATGTCTGCTTACAAGCGACAACAATTCCAAAGAAGCAGTAGCGTTAAAGTGAAGTGTCCAAAATAGAGGAGTGAGTGACAAGTGTCCCCCCCCTTGCACATTTATGCTGCAACAGTAAACAATAAGAACGTACCTTGACAAATTTGTGCTGCAATTTTGACTACTACTATTACTACTACTATTATTGCTACTACTATTACTACTACCGCTAAGCACCGCTACAATATTACTACGACTAAATTATATTACCAATTTGGTTGCTACTGCCAATAGCTGCTGATTTACAATTAGTACAACAAAAGCAAACAGTCGTATCTTGTTGGAGATTCTTGACAGACTCTGACCAATAATGGTTACGTTTAGATTTCTACGAGGGAAAAAGTGCTTATTCCGTGTTAAAAGATGACTAAATAATAAAGTGAAGAACTGAACAAATAAAATTTAGACAGTGCTAGATAGACAGCTATATAAATATAAATAGATTTGAAACAATGTCTACTTAGGCAGCAGATTTTCAATGAGACACGTTTTATTAAAAACATGTTTTCAGTGTATGTTTTCAGCGCACCTGTCTATCGTTTTTAATAAAACAAAAAAAAAATCGATCAAAAAGATATGAATAAACTCAGGAATGTGCAGGGAGGGTATCGATTATCTGCGCGAATAGTAAAATTGTTGAACCGAGTTCAAATCCCATCTGCAGCATTCACTTTCACACAAATTCCCATCGAGAAAGACATGAATCAATCTCTTCTCCCTCCAGTTGTGAATTAAATAGGACTGATTACGCTCTTTAGCTGTGGATGGTAACCAGTCTAGTAAGAAAATTCTGAATTCAAAACCACGGAGAAAGCAATGGAAAACTACTCCTCGGCCTTTCCCAAGCAGTTATGGTAATTCGTAGATCAGGATCACCGGAGATCCATTTTCGCTTACATCTTTAAGGTATATGGTACTAAACATGCGAATATGCTCAGGTAGATAGATATAAAAAAATATAGACTTTCTTCTTTATACGTCGTGTTTCCTCAGGACGTAAGCGATCACTGCTCTCCATAACTTCCTTTCTCTTATTGCTCTTAATAATTTTTGTCTTTTTGTTATTTCTCCTAAACTCTATTCCGCTATCAATTTGCTCAAATTCATTAAGTAGGTTATGCATTGTTTTCCCCTGTCCCCCTTGCCTTCAATCTGTCCTGTGAGTACCAAATTTCCCAAGCCGTCCTTCCTCATTTATATGCCCCAGAAATTTCAATTGTTTCTTCCTGATGTTAAGTATGTTTCCTTCTTGTTTCCATTTTCTCTAAAACTTTGTCATTGCTCACATGTTTGGTCCATGTTATCCTCAGCAAGATAGATAGATAGATAGATAGATAGATAGATAGATAGATAGATAGATAGATAGATAGATAGATAGATAGATATGGACAAATAGATAGATAGATAGATAGATAGATAGATAGATAGATAGATAGATAGATAGATAGATAGATAATGTTGCTTCAAGTCTGTACTTCATCTCTGAGGAGATTGTCCAGCACTCACTGCCATACAGGAGGACAGATATCACGTAACAGTTTAGTACTCTTTTATTTTTTGTTTCTAACGAAGTTTTTCTGTCTCTTAATTCTCTGCTTAGCTTTTCGACTGCATCTTCGGATTTCAGTATCGTACTTTCCGTCCTCTGTTAGATGGACTTGCACAGATAAATAAATGAAGTCTGTGATAGACAGACCGAACAGATAGATGTAAACAGAATAAGATAGATAGATAGATAGATAGATAGATAGATAGATAGATAGATAGCACACACATACATAGTTAAACTAAATATACTTAACGTTCGATTTAGATGGGTTTTTTTTTTCTTTCGTTTTCCTTTTTGACATCTTTTTTATTATTTTTATCAATACTGAAAAATTAGTAAATCAAATTTAGAAGATGAAAATGAAATTGAATTTGTAAAATCTATATAGTCTCACTGAAAATGATTTAACAATTTTAAAAATTGTTATACTTCGTTTAGTGTAGTGGTTAAAGATGTGAAAAGTTGAATCATGCCGTGTTCAAATTTCGGTCGAGGTCGTTGCGGTGTTGATGTGATTAGTAATTTTCGCGCTTTAGCTATGTTAAATATTTTTGGCCAAGGACATAATCAGGCGTTTGCAAGCTGCCCTACCCTATTCTAGACCCGAATAGACTTATGCTGCGAAGGGTTTGACTCTCATGCTTCCATCTATTCTATTTATTTCATTTTTTTTTTTTTCGATTGTTTTATTGTATAAATTTCTTTAATAATTTAACCCTGAGCTCCTTAAACCCCCAAGAAAGAAGTTCTGTGAAAATAAGTGAACTTCAACAGGTTATGTTTTCACAGTTGTCTCTGCGTGTAAAAAGTTAGAGTTAAAATAAGATGTCGTTCAACACCTGATGTTCAAATATTTCAGCCAATAATAAGCAACAAGAAACATATTTGTAGCTTTAATTCTGAATGGTAACAATGGGAAAGATAGGCTTTGTGGCTGTAAAGTGAAAAATGCATTGTTTTGCTTTCCGGGTTTGCTGTTTGGATGTGATGTAATGTGGACAAAAGACCGTTTTACAAATATAAACAAAATGAAAGAAAAAACTGAAAAACATGAGAAGACAAAGAAGCATATTGAAAATGTGTTTTTTTTGTTTTGTTTTGTTTTTTTTTAGGAAACATTGAATATCAAGGAGAAACTTAGTGAGGTATACAAACATGAAGGTTAAAATGATGCGTGGAATTTTATCCAAAATAATAAACTGTATTTTATTTTGTGGAAACTTTGAAACCCGTTTGTGGACATGATGAAAAAAAGATGATTCAGGGGTTATATGCCATGCGTGATACACGCTTAGGCGATCATGTATCTTTCGACTATCTTTGTACCATATACCGGAGTAGGTTGTCATTTCTTTCTGCGGTAGACCAGTTCCAGCCAAAGCTATAGAACCCAGTCTGTCCTGCTATCTACGCGTAGAGGATTCACACTTTTCCCAAGAAAAGTGAATCCGACTGGAATTCGAACTCGGCTCCCCGATCCCTCAATCCGAGTCGCTATCCATTACTCCACCGTAGGGTATTTAGAGGATTAATAATTTCGCATCAAAATTGGATCCAGATTTGAAGAATCACTTAGAAATCAGTACGGTTTTCAAAAGGGTTTCTAAAATCTGCCTGCTAAAAATATACCATGAGGAGATAGACAGAAATTAAGGAAGCATCGTTTGTAGCCATCAAGGCTAATAACACAAAAGATGTCTGGGAACACACTCAAATAATCATTGTTTTACGTTACGTGTTTAATGAAGAAATATTTGAGCGTTTTGGGAGATTCTTTATTCCAGAAATTCAAACTGCAGATGGCATATCAAAGTGTATTCTAGAACAATTAGACATAATCCTTCAAGGAAATGGACAAAAACTGATAGCTCAGACATTTGATGGTGTAAATGTCACGAAAGGCAAAAAGAGTACTTCAAGCAAAAATAAAAGCAGTTTACAGTAGTGCATATTTCATTCACTTTTATGCACATCAACTTAAATTAATAATGAGAAATACAGCAATTATTACACGAAACGCAAGAATATTTTTCTCTTAATATTTTGGCTATTCCAACATTCTTCTCAAGATCTTCACAACGTGTGTCCATTCTTAAGAATCATTTGATCGTCAGCATTCCATGTCCATTCTCTTCAAGGTGGAACTTTAATATATAGACCATGAACGGAGTTCTTGAAAATTTGCAATCTTTTAAAAGTTGCCTTTCTGAAATTCAGTCAACATCAAATGCAGATGAAACCACTGCAGAAACAACAGGAATTTTACAATACCTGAATGATGATAATTTCATGTTTGGTTAGAGCCTTTTCATCAGATTAGGCCTCATGTTGAAATAATTTGCAACCAAATGCAATCTCGAGAAATCAGTGTTTAAAGTCAATAACAGATTTCAATTGGTGTTTTTAAATTCAATAATGGATTTAAAAACTGCTATTTTAGAAATAAGAATCTTGAAGTACTGTGAGAATCCTTCAAAGACACTCATGGCAATGACAAAGAAAAGCTTGTAACTGAACAAAAGGTATTCTATTGTAGATCTGATATGCATAAAAATTACAAATTAATTGAGCTTTGAAAATAATCTAGAAGGAGCTTTTAGTGAAATTACGAAATTGATAAAAATCCTCTTGACAATTTCCATGACTACATCAGAAGCAGAACGCTGCTTTTCAACACTGAAAAGAATAAAATGAACTTTTCTAAGGAGCACTTTTAATCCTGAAAGACTAAATGCACTTGAAATGATTTCAATGGAGAAAAAATTCCTCAGCAGTCAGCCAGGGATCAAGGAGAAAATTATTAAACTTTTTGCTCAAAGTAAAACAAGAAGAACGGATTTCATTTTGAAATGAATGGATATAAGTAAAAAATAAAATGATTTTTTCGTTTAGGATTTTATCAAGTTTATGCATAAATTTTCTTTCTATGTGTCTATTTCGTTTTACACAATATTAAAACTATGTTTAAAAATTTTCTGAAGCAGTACCCCACTAATTTTAACCACAAGCCGCCAACTGTTTAAGATCTAAATTTTCTTTAATTTAAATACAACTTTTGTTACGAACAGCAACGCAATAGATTTCAAAATAGGAAGTAATTTTGTTGAAAACAAATATTAAGTATAGTTTTTATTTATTTATTTATTTTTCAGTCTTTGGGTAACTTTCGGTAAAAAAAAAAAAAAAAAAAACGAATCCATTTTGGTGGTACCAAGATAACATCAGTTTAAAAAATACATTCTAGATTTTGAAAAAAAAAAAAAACATTTTGTAGATAGGTGGTTGTATGTTGGTGGCTAATTCTTTTATTGGAACTTCGGGAATAAAACGAACTGATTCAAGTTTATAAAATAAATAATATATTTTTATTTATTTTCTTTAGAGTGATCAGTGAATCCTTTGATATTCCGCGTCACAGAAATGTTTGCTTATAAAGTAGATATTGTTTGTATGATTGGAGAAAGTCCGGAAGTAGTACTTTTTGAAGTCAGACCATGATAGGAGTAGTAGTAATATTAGAAATATTAGAACTCTATCAATCTACTGTATTTTGTTGGACCTAAGCAGGGTAGAAAATATAATTTGCAGATGATCTCATAACTACTTCTTCACACTCGTCACACATAGCCGCTTTCTCCGCGGTCGCAGCTCCGTTCGTCACTCTCACAGTTCTGTTTGCTTCTGTTCTTTTGACCAGGCTCCGAGACTCTGGCGCAAACATTGGTTTTGGCTAACATCAAAAGTCTCTTTGTGTCGTTTTATTTTTTTATTTTTTATTTTTTTTAATTGACCAAAATTATTTTATTTTCTAACGTTCCTTTCTTTTTCATTTTTTTCCGAAGTTATGCGTGGAGTCTCACTGATTTTGGGAATTTTCAGTCACAAATAAATAGGCTCTGATCCTGCAACTTCCGGCGTTTTTCGGCCGGATTCAGTCTTTCTTCTTCCTCTTTTCATTTTAGGATTTCCTTCTCATTCGTGGAGAGAAGTATAGCAAAGAGATGTTCAGAGAGAGAGAAGAGAGAGAGTGAGAGAGAGAGAGAGAGAGAGAAAGAAAGAAAGAAAGAAAGAAAGAGATAAGGGTTTTAAAGAAAAGCGCAAATGTCTTATTTTATTTTTTATTTTATTTTTTTATTTTTTTTATATATTTTATTTTTATCGAGACTCACTACAATTTATTAGGTACCGCCACGGACATTCTAAAACGTATTTTAAGTAATTTAAATGTCTTCTTTGAAGTTAAATTTTGGTTTAAAGCTAATCCGAATTAAAAGAAAAAAGAATTTCCGCGTATAATTAAAGTTTTTAGGCATTTTAAAGATATTTGCCCCTTCCCTAGTCACTTATCGAACCGCCATTTATAAATATGAACAACACATTAAAAACTCTCTTTAAAATCTAATATTTATTCTATGTTTCGGGGTTATTAACTGGATTAAAAAAAAAAAAAAAAGTAATGCTTAATTTTTACTTCAAACTTACGTTCATTTAAGTACAATAGCCGCCAGTGCCAGAGGTACAACAAAAACTGTATAATTACACCAGTGACTTAAAAAGTGCAATAATAAAGAAATTGATATTTATATTTAAAAATAAAATATCTTTAATCCTAAGATTATTTTTATTCTATACGCTTTTATTAATCTTAGTAGAATTAATAATAATAATTTTTTATATATTAGAAGTATTTTTTTTAGTAAAATGATAATTTCAGTTTTTGCTTTGAGTAGTTTATAATTCTCTTACATATTTCATGGCCTAAAATATATAACTGCACCCAACATGATTTTAAAAAATTATTCTGAATTTAAGAATAAAAGTTGATAATAAACAAATGGGTCAAATTGATAGAGTTATTGAATTGATAGTGTTAATTGATTAAGTTCTTTGTTAATTATTCACTGTCATCTAAGTGATGCCTATATTTTTATATTTTCCGTAAAATTAATATAATTCTATATAACCAATAGTTTAATTATAAAATTTTTATTCAAAATACTTTTATGAAACTTACTAGAATGGTCAAAAGTGAGAATTCAGGAATATTTCCCTTTTGTATACTAGTATAAAAAATAATCTAACAGTTGCTAAAAATGAAAAAATGAGATTAATTTTCACACCTGAAAATGACATGAGATTTTTACATTTTCCAATTTTTCCAATTTTTCAAACATCTTTTCATTTAATAAAAGAGACTCTTGTAACGAACAGCGACGGGACGAATTTCAAAATCGCACTGAAAAATTACAACTGTTTTTTTTTTTGTAAAAATAAAAAGTGAAGATTTTTTTTCTGTTCATTCTGAAAGAAAATGATGTATTTTATTGAATTATGCAAGTACCAATTCTAGAAAAAATGGTTTTTGACTTTTATTGAATTATTTTTCGTAAGATTCGGGTCGAATTCTCAGTATGTTCACTATTCTTGACTCTTGCTTGAGTTTTGATATTGCATAAATATTTTACTGAAATAACATTTTTCTGGGATTTTTCTTTACATAACTGCAAAAGAAATCCGCGGACACTCTCCAAGTTAAAAAGTAAAAGAGATATCGAAAAGTGAGGGGGTGAACCAGACCCCCATACACACACACACACCAATATTTCCACAAAGTTTCCCCACCCCCAATATTTCCACAAAGTTTCCCCACCCCCAATATTTCCACAAAGTTCCCCCACCCCCAGTATTTCTACAAATTTTTGAATAAAATATAATTAATTAATTAATAAGTACTGAGAATCTCGTTTAAATCGTATAATTGAATTATAATAATTCCCTTATTTTTTACAAATATCTTTAAAAAGAACGGAGTAACGATTTTTTGCTTTCATTTCGGAAATAAAAACATCCATTTTCTTTTGATGATATCTTTTTTTTAAATTTGAAACATTCTTAGAAATCGAATCTCACATTTTAATTCAAATGCATTCTTTTCTCGCACATTTTGCCTGTAGAGTCTGTCGACTATATTATTTTTAATTTTATAATACAGGATGTTCCGAAAGTCGCATTGCTAACATTGTAATGTAAATTTTATATATTTATTTACCAAAAAATGGAATCATGTTTCTGTATGTCACAATAAGAAATTTTATTGTTCGAATTATGGAAGATGATGTCATGCAAATTTTCCTTGGTTGCTATTTCACAAGTGTATATTTTTTTTCTGTCAGTTGTTGCGTGAATTTTTTGGAACATGATATATAGAACAAACTTTAAAAAGGAGCGACCAAAGGCAACTTTTATGAAAGAAAAACTATTGTAATTACTGTTTTTACGAATTCTTCTCCCGTCCCATTCTGAAACATTTTAATTTAACAATAAGGAATTTTTAATTCTTCGAAAATGAATAAAGTCTAAAAAGTTAAATTTCTTCATTTTAAAAAAGCTTTCTTAAAGTCTCGGATACTTTTTTCATTTTTATGCTGGCGAGTCTAATCAGTCTCTCAGCCTAGGCCGTTGATTTTAAAAATGCAGCGCTCTTTACGGAGGCGTTGGTTCAAATTGCTGTCAGATAATTTTTAATAAATATTCTGATAATTAATTAATAAACCGTATTGGTCTAATCATTTATTAAAGGAAGAAATAATAATTATTATCACATTTTTTAACTTCATTATGGAATCTACTTTTTTGTAACTATCTTCACTGCTTTTGTTTTGTTTCGTTTTTTCTCCTTTTTTAAGTAATAAAATTTGTTTAATATTTATCTAGAAGTAATTATTAATAATTAACTATTTAACAACGCTTTTTTGTTTAACTTAAAAAGATGAATTATCCGATAAATGTTTATGAGAGTAACATTTTTTTAAATATGAATTATCGCACGCATTGGCTTGTGTGTTTACTTTTTTTTTTTTTTTTTACTTAGGATAATTCTAAAAAAGTATAAGATGCTAAGAGAAAATGCTTTTTTGTCGTTATTCGGACTATAATTTTAAACAAATGAGTACATTTACTGATTTAGATTCTTCAAATCTAAGGCTTCCTTACACTAACACAAAAACCAGCGTCGTTCGTAATTGTAAATTTTCTTTTATGACCAACTTTTTTGTAATTTTCATATATTCATTACTCAATGCCAGTATTAAACTGAGAATGAAAGTAACGCACCCGGTAGCGTGGCCGAGCGGTCTAAGGCGCTGGTTTAAGGCACCAGTCTCTTCGGAGGCGTGGGTTCGAATCCCACCGCTGCCAGTATTTTTTATATCTTTCCACTACTAAAATTTATATTCACATTCAGAGAACTTAAAACGAATATTTGATTACTCATTTTAATGCATAATTTTACTTACAGTAAAACAATATTAGCTCCATTCATTTATGTGTTGCGTGTCTTTAGGACATAAGCAATTATGGCTCTCCACAACTTCCTATCTCGTTTGGCTCATAGCAGTTTTTCTCACTTTACTAAGGCACCCATTACCCGTTCCGCCATCCATTATTAATACAAGCATGTCAGTTAAGTGACCTGCTGCCTACCTCTATCTCTCTTGCCCTCAATATGCCCCGTGAGGGTTAAATTTTCTATGCCTTCCTTCCTCATTACATTATGTATCTAATGAATTTCAGATGTCTTTTCCTAATTTTGTGTATAAGTGTTCGTTCTGTTGCCATTTTCATTGTTTAAAAATCGCCGTAAATAAGCAACAGTGTCTTTTTATAGCCTTTTTATAGCTTATATATATATATATATATATATATATATATATATATATATATATATATCTATATATCTGATTGCCAGCTAAAATAAAATGGATGCGTTTTTTTTTTAATTTTTCGAAATTAAAGTAAAAGAAAAAATCGTTACCCCTGTTTTAAAAAAGTTTTACTAAAATCAGGGGATTATCCGATTGAAACGAAATTTCAGTACTTATTCGGTAATGGGTGAATTGATTGTATACTGATTGCATAAAATTATTAGAAAACTTTGTGGAAATATTTTTGGTGGTGAGTTTCACCCCCACCCCCAACGCACACACACCTGCTTTTTTCAATATCTGGTGTGTACATTTAATTTGGGTGGTATACGCAAAAAAATCTTTTCACAGTTATATAAAGAAAAAACCCTGAGAAAGTTATTTCAGTAAAAAAAAAAGAAAATGCTATAATGTGAATATACTGAAAATTCGCCAAAAATAATTAAACCTAAAATATTTATTCTAAGAGTTGGTGCATGTATAAATAATGTATAAAATACATTATTTTCTTTCATATTGGACTGAAAAATAACAATACTTATTTTTTAATATTACTTGTAATTTTTCAGTACGATTTGGAAATTCATCGCGTTCATAACAAGATTAGTTTTTTTTTTTATTTAGATGAACTCATGTTTGTAGAATCAAAAAATGCAAAGCCATTTTCGAATGTGAATCATTTTTTAGAGAATTTATTTTTATTTTCATTTTAGCAACTGTTATTTTTTTTTGTACAGATGCTCAAAGAGGAAATAATGATCGCCTTTGAAAACTTTTCTCTATCGGAAGAGTAATATGATTTATGATAATTCAAGAATTCTTAAATTCCGAATAAATAAAAAAGATAAAAATGGTTACAATTAAATTTGGAAGATCAAAATGTTTAGTAAATCATCAAAAAATAAAAGCAATGTTTTAAACTCAAAAGTATTATTTAACTAAAAACAGAAGTAATGTAGTATGAAAAATAAAATTATTCATTCTACTAATTTTCATAAAATCGTATAGAATAAAATAAAATTATATTTTTAACCTTTTTAATCACGGCCTAACACTTATCGTAGCCCTTCGCTACTCGATTCACGTGATCCTGGACAGACATTATATATCTTCATGGCCTTGACCTTTTCTTCATTGCGTTTTAATTTAATAACTTTCGAACTGTGGATTTACATGCCAACTTAACTTACGTGGACTCTACTCTTAACATTTAGTCACAGTTATATTATTTAGATCTTCTAACTGGTCAGTCTCCCTTCATTTACTTCTGCCCCCATTACTTGATACACATACTTTTATATACGATGTAAATAAATTTTGTATTAATTTTATTTTTAAGTTTGTCGTTTGTTGTCCTCTTGTTGACCCGTCATATTTCACGTCTTTTATTTTTAAAATGTTAGTGGGCCTCTTGTAATATCTGTGCTTTCTTGGGGCGCACAGGCCATGTTATATCGTGCCCCCTCCAGGGGGTCTGCTACACACTTTAATCATTGTTGGTGTTAGCGTATTTTTTTTTTTTTTTTTCGCACGCTTTTTAAGAGAAGCATTACAATTGATATTTATAGTTATTGACCTCTGACCTCACAGGCTACTTTGCGCAAATATGTTATTTTTATTATGTTTTAAGCAAAAAGTAAGCATTGCATTTACAAAATCCAGTTAATTAAACCTTAAATTTACTAACTTACGATTAAATACAATTCTTGGACAAATATTGGATTTTTAAGAGATTTTTTTAAAAAGTTGTTTTTCGTCTATAATGGCGGTTCGATTTAATCGATGAGTGAACATGCCGATGTTTTTAAAATATTTTAAAAAAACTTTATTTAGATACGGGAATTAATTTTTCTTTTAATAAGGATTAACTTTACGCTATCATCTTTTAAATAAATCCAAAATTTAACTTCTGTTGGACACTTGAAAGTAGATTTTATAACTTAGTAAATATAAGTCCAGAGTAGTCTGTCATACTACTTATGGTACTTAAATGACCTAGGGTTGAATGTATTTTAGGTGGGTGCATATTCATATATAAACAATAAAGAAGTAACATACAAAAACTTAGTTATCTACCATGGATCATTTATTCTCTTCTTTTTATATATAAACTGAAGTGAAATAATGTTCCCAATGTCTCTTGGGTATGTCCGTTTTCTTTTGGGCCAGGAGTTAGAGTAAGTAAGGATAAGCATCATTATAAGGGTCGAGCTCAAGTCAGCCTTGCGCAGAGTTGGAAAATCCAAATGTGTACTTGGAAGGTTTAAACATGGCCGCGCTCAAGTCAGCATTGTGCCGAATTGGAACGACCAAAGAAAAGGTTGATTTGCTTCATAAGTGGAGATTTGGCAAAACGCGTGCGAACGCTATGCGCTGAAAAGTGTAAAAAAGTTTATTTCTCTGGTCACTTTTGGAAGTGGTGTTTTCTTTTTGGCCCAGAAGTTAGGTTAAGTCATGATAATGATGGTTGTAATAGACGAGTTCAAGTCAGCGTTGTGCTGAGTTAGAACGATCTAAGTACTGCTTGTACTTTTTTTGTCCATCAGTCGACTTAAGAAAGGAGACGTTCTCCAATGGGGACATCTTTTTTCCACGGTCTGTTATATCTTGGAGCAAGAGGGAGAAAAGGAAATGTTTGTCGTTTTATAAACCTAAACAGCGCCACGTAATGGACGTTTGGCGAAGCCAAGTGGGTAAATAAAATTTCCGCTTTCCTTATTACTAACATCATGCGAAAATGTATTTCTTTTTTCTTTTCTTTTTTATTCATTATTTTTATTTTATTTATTGGTTTTATTTCATTTTCCAACGTACTACAGTAGATTACAATAAAGAACAAACTAATTTGCTAAATATCGCTCTATGGTAGATGTTGTGTATTCTTTTTATTAATTTTTTAATTTCCTGTCTTTGAGACTAAAGACATTCAATTATGCCGATTCAATAAAAAAAAAATATATACAAATATTGCCAATATATCAAATATCTGTCGCTGGATAAATATGTATGTTTGGATAAATATTAATCACCATTTTGTTGCGGAATCAATTGGATAGTAAATATTTACGGGCTACTGGAACATTTATCCCGCAAACAATATTGGCGGACTCAATGTGAGTCCAGGTAAAAATGAGTAACACAAAACAATAATTATAAAATAAACGGCAATGCATGTATTAACAAAATCATTAAAAGAAATCATAAGAATGTGCTTGATGATGATGATGATGATGATGTGTGTGTGTGTGTAACAAGCATGTGTGATAGACACGTGTGTGTGGGTGTGAGAAAGTACAAAAGTCAAGAGGGAGAAAACCAGGAACATGAACGCGTCCCACGTGCGACTACATCTGAAAGCAAGTGTTGAAAAGACCAAAGAGTGAGAATCATTGCCTATTTACAGGGTTAAAGAGCGCCCTCTAGTGAGCTCTTTTGGCAGAGCCAAGTGGGGTAACTCACATACCTTTTCTAAACAATTGTTATCAACATTTGCCTACTTTCTGTTTTATTATCCATTGCGCTAACTGAGTGTAATTGCAATCTTGCTGGTTCAAATAAGAGGTTTATTTTAAGCTGACTAAAGATTTTTGAAACCGTGTACTTGTGTATAACACGACCACCGCCTCTTTTGCTTTTAATTTTCGTTCAGAATTTCTTCCATTATGCCCAGAAAAATACGGTATGTCAATGTATATTTTTATGTTATTTATTTCTCAACGTGTGTATATGAACGTCACTTTGAAATATACCACTATGTAAAATATATACGACAATTTGGAAATAAACCGACTTTGATATAATTCGCCGATGAACCAACGTCACCAGAAAAAGTATTCTGTTTTTTAATTAATTCACCCGAAGCAAGGCAATAATGTCACTAAGACGCTAAGGATCTAGCGGGCATGAAAGAGAATGAGAAGACTTTAGAAGGAAGCGGAAACCCAATTCTGAACAAGAAACAAAGGATAAACCTCTACTCCATTTCAAGAAACAGGGAAGGAGTGTGAACCGGTCGATAGGCAAACCTATAGCATGAACAAATTCAGCATTAGCGAAACACAACATCATTCATGTTAAGCGGCTTGATTAAAAATAAATAAATAACTGAGAAATCACCCTGATTTGAAGTAAGCTTACGGCCACATTGAAACACCGTACGATCACTGAAGTTAAGCAACGTCGAGTCTGATCATTACCTAGATGGGCTATTGCTTGGGAATAACAGATTCTGTAAACTTGGATGTGCGGGTGGTGTAATGAGTAATGACTCAGAATTGTTAATCGAAGAGCCGAGTTCAAATTCCCGTTGTGTTCGTTATATTCACTTACGCGCAAATACCCTTCAGAAAGTTATAAATCAACCTCTTCCCCCAGCTATAGGTTAATTAGTAAGACGTGTATCACTAAACCGTTATTAATGAAAAAAAACATGCAATCTAAAAATATTTTCTGGTTTTAGATAACCTGCAAATGGTTTATAAGCCATAGAAAATGAATCAAGCAGTTAATGAGTTGCAGTGTGCCTTCAAATCGAAACAGTTCAGTTGATGTTGATTTGAATATAAAAATTATATTTTAATTAATTTCATTCAATTCTTATTATTTATTTACGAGAATTATAAATGTCCTTGAAACAAGGGTTAAAGAAGAAGAAGAAGAAGAAGAAGAAGAAGAAGAAGAAATGAATAAATTGACTTGGATTCGACCGTGATCAGTTTGTGACACAAGGGTCAAGTGATTATCTTTAAGCGGTGATGAAGTTTCATTAGTCCATTCATTCTGTCACATGATCCAAAACCCATTTTAACGACGAGGTCACATAAAAAAATAAAATAAAAAATAACAACAGGGAAAAATGTGGGTTGGGGAGAACATTCCTATTAATTCCATCAAAATCAACCAACTTTCTGCAAGACAAAAACTATCTATCTATTATCCACGGCTGTAATAGAGCCCAATTCAACCCTGGTGGATCCCACGTTTCCACTCCGCCTCAAGTGGAAGATTCAATAAATTAGTATTTAATTCCTCTTTCCCTTCGTTGTCTCAATCGTTATCTGTTGATTTAATTAGTAACTGATATGTTTATTTATTGCTTCAATTAACGGTTAAATAGCAGAGAAACACAAACTATGGAAGGTAAGAAGGGACGGATAAATGGATTGATAATGGGGCAATGTTTCTCATTTTGTTTTGTTTCTTTTTTTCTAGTATCGTGTCGCCATTTTCGCTTTGGTCGTTTCATATTTTTCCCAACAAACCTCTCCATAATTCTTTTCTATCTTTTGTTTCTACAATTATACTTTCTACTTCTTTCTTTGTAATTCTTTGGTTGGCTTGATTTGTATAATGTTTCCTTCGTTCATTTCTTTCTTTATTTTGCCAATTCTTTTTTTTTTTTTCTCTGCGCATTTTGTCTCATCTCCTAAGATCCTCATCTTTTGTTTATCTTTAGTGTCTTTCTCGTTTTAAATTTCTTTCCGAATCTTTTTTTGCTAATAGATTTTCTTCCTTTTTTTTATTTTTTTTAATTTTTTTATTTATTTATTTATTTATTTATTTATTTATTTATTAATTAATTAATTATATTATAGTGATTTACTAGCGGCTCGGATTGAGGAATCGGAGATCCGAGTTCGAATTCCAGTTGAATCCATTACATTCACTTACGTGCTAATACCCTTGGGAAAGGTATGAATCCTCTTCTTCACCCCCAGCTATGGGTAAATAGCAGAACAAAACGGGTTCTATAGCCTTGGATGGCAATTGGTCTACCGCAGAAAGAAATGGCAACTCACTGGGGGAAAAAATCTACCTCGTCAGTCATGTATCGAAAGATACATGATCGCCTAATCGTGTATCACGCATGGCACATAACTGACTGATCTGACATATCGAAACAAAGCTTGTTAAGCATTGCACCACATCGTAGTGTCCTCGAAACACCTTTATTTCCTCATTTTTATTTTCTAATTCACTTTATTGTGCTTGCGACCATGCGTACATACTGACTCTTGTCAAGGCTGACAATAGGTGTTGTAAATACAGCTTATTGAATAAAGATCTATCTATTAGATGATACTTCATTATTTTACTTTTCCAATAAAGCTATCTATCACATCAACCGCAGTCAAAATCATAGTGCCAGTGCGAACTTCACTGTCCTTTCGTTGCCTGCATAGCATATGCTTTGCCAGGTCTACATACGAGTATCCTTCGCCTAGATTAGAGATCCCAATTGACGCTGCTATTTAACTCATCGATGGATTGAGAATAGATGGATTCTTTCCTTTCCCAAGGTTATCCGGTAGCAAGACCCCTGATCGGGAGATTGGAGGTTTTGAGGTGCGTGGAACCACTTCTTAATTGCAGTTGTTCCCAGCTCTATTCAAAGCCGCGGTGGTAGCAGCACCTGTTAGGGTCCCGGCTATGGACAAATAGTAAAACCCTTAACAAAACTATGAAAATATAAAATACATTTTTATAGTAAAAAAAATACTAGCAATATATTTTTACGTAAAATGTTTTTAAATTACCAACAATACATATTTATAGGAAAAGTTACCAACAATGCACACATAATAACAAATCCGTTTAAAATACCACCAAACAACTAACATGAAGTCTTTCCTGACATTAATATCCTATAATTTCTTAAATCAAACTGTATTCAAAAATATAACTGCAACATAAAACACACATCACCGCCTCTAGTAATTATGTCAACACAAGCATATATATGCACAAAAGCTGAGTATCATCTACCATGTATTCAACTGCGAAAGCATAATAACATACTTTTATTACTTCCAAGCGCACAAGAAAATTAAATTTCAGCGTTAAATGACCCATAAGGTGTTGATATGGCATTAAACGGACAAATAAATCAATCAATTCTCACGGTTAGTTGTTCGAAAATGAATGTAACGAAACTCGACCGGAAATCGAACTCGGCTTGTCGATTTCTCGCTCCAAGCCGTTAACTACGATAAATATTTTTACTGATTTTACAAAGAATTTATAAATTAAACAAACTTTAAGCTCATTCAGCCACGAAAGACTTCACAGCAAAGTAAGGCTCGATTACTCACTTTTACGCAACAAGCTTTCACTCCAAACATGCTGAAAATCGCGAAATTGTATCGGCCTACGAGGTTTCGATCTCAGGCCACGGGCATTAGACGAACAACTGTAGTATACTCATTGAGTAATGACATTAAAGAACGGCCAATTCCATCATTCCATGTAAGAAATTTAAAGAGCTTAAAAGAACTGGAGCACTTTTATGAGTGACCAAAAGACACAAAAATATGGAGAGAACTGATAAGAGATATTGAAGAAGAAGAAGAAGAAGGAGGAGGAGGAGGAGGAGAAAAAGAAGAAGATTGGAGAAGACTAAGAGATATTTACAAAGTAAGAAATAGCCCTGATTTGCAGTAGGCTTACGACCACATCACTGGCTCCCATAAAATCACCGAAGTTAAGCAATGTCAAACCTGATCACTACCTAGATGGGTGACTGCTTTGGAATACCAGGTACTGTAAGCTTGGATGTATGGATGGTGTAATGGGTGATGGCTCGGAAATGTTAATCGGAGAGCCGAGTTCCAATTCCCGTTAAGTGCGTTATATTCATTTACGTGCAAATACCCTTGACAAAAGTATGAATCCATCGCTTCTCCTCCAACTAGGGGTTAATTAGTAAGCCTTGTATCACTAATCCACTATTAACTAAAATATAAAAAATCTTGAGATCTAAAAATATTTTTTGGCTTTAAATAACCATCAAAGAGTTGGTAAGGCGTAGAAACCAAATCAATCAATGATTTTCAGCGTGCCTTCAAATCGAAACAGAACAGTTGATGTTGATTTGAATATAAAAATGATATTTTAATTAATTTCATTCAATTTTTATTTATTTCGTATTTATTTACGGGAATCATATACGAAACTATAAAATCGGAAAGAAATCATCCTTGAAACGAGTGTTAAGGAAGAAGAAGAGGAGGAGGAGGAGAAGACGGAGGCGAAGAAGAAGAGGAGGACGTGGAGGCGAAGAAGAAGAAGAAGAAGAAGAGGCGAAGAAGGAGGGAGAGAAGAAAGAAGAAGAAGACGATACTGCAAAGGACTGAACTGGTGAAACAAAAAACGTAACTTATCAAAGCATTTTCCATCAAAATAGCGATCGAGTAGTGTGAGTCATACGATGTTTTAGGTGTGGGAAAGGTGTTGTAAGGTGGAAAATAATTCATCACCTACAAGTCCGTATAAACGTTTTTGAGATTTGTCGAGGCAATAAAGTGGGACCAGACTTTAGTCCCAATAAACGCTCAAATCAAGAAACTTTGTTGTGAATGCAGCCATTCATTGTGACTGGCGATAAAAAACATTTCAACGAAAGAATTATAGGAATCCGAAAATAGAAATTACAAGAATCTGGCATTTAATCAAAACAGTTATTCCAGTAGTCGAAGGAACACTAAGAATGATTAAATAGATACACACATCAAGAAATCTATATTTATCTGACACAAAGATCACTGCTCACATAGCTTGCTAAGAAAAAAAATTAAATTACCTTAGGCCTCAAGTGAAAGACATGAAATGACTATATACACTGACGTGCCAAAAATAATGAGAAAACAGTATGTAAAGTTAATGGTAGGTGGCACCACCTTAACTTGATGACATGGAAATGCCTTGTGTTCTGACATCTAGTGAATCAGTGTGAATACTAGTTAAACTATTAATGGCATGACGACGTGATTTATCGGATTTCGAACGAGGCATGAGATTTGGTGCCAGACGAATGGAATATTCTGCTTCTGAAATTATAGAAAAATTCGCCATCACTTGATCTGCAGTGTCGCATGTGTATCGAGAATACTTGAAGGAAGTCATTACCTCCAACAGCGAATAGTGTATTAGCCGACTATGGGTCCTTAATGATCGTGACCGAAAAGATCTAGTATTGTCTGTGGTAAGTGACAAGCAATACTGGCTCACATTATATCCACATTCAATGTAGGAGTGTACATCAGTTCAGCGGTCTTTATCTCCCGTGGGATGTAGAAGCAGAAGACTCCCCAGGGTGCCTTTGTTAACATCACGGCACTGGGCAGAGTGCTCCACCTGGGTTCGTTACGTCGCTAATTGAAACCTGGAGAATTAGCAACGTGTGGTGTGGTTCGATGAATCCCGCTTCGGGTGGTTTCGGACTGAGGGTAAAGATCGGGTGTGGCGAAGACCCTATCAAACTATGGATTCCAATTTTCTACAAACTAGTATACAGGCTGATAGCAGTTTCATAATGATGTGGTGTGTGTTCACGTGACATGCCTTCGCCCCGCGATTCACCTTCGTGAGCACTGAAATTTGCATACAGTCATGGATTCCGTGTATCTTGCCAACCCCAAGCAACAATGGATTATTTCAGCAGGGTAATGCATCGCATCATCTTGCGTCATGTTGCCTTGAATTGTTCTAAGGAACATTCTGGAGACTTCCGATGACTGGTGTGCCTCCCATGCTCGCTTGACATGAGACCAATCACGTACTTATGGCACGTAGTAGAGATGTCTAATCCCATGCAAGATCCTGCTATGACAAAATACCGAGAAGCTCTGGAAAGCAATCGGGACGTTACAACTCGACATATCTCTATAAGATACCCGACCGTTTGTGAAATCGATCTGATGAACGTGGCCGAATTAGAGGGAACAAAAACGACAAGTAAATACCTACCCCTTAACTATTGGTATCACAGTAAGCCCGAACACACTGCTGCCAATCAAAGAAAATAGTGTTCAATCAAAACAACAAAAAAAGCTTGTCTTTTTATTTATTTATTATTAAAACAGAAGTTTCTTAAAATGTTACAATGCTTGAACAAATTTTATTGGGTGAAAAAGAAAGATGGCAGCGGTGGGATTCGAACCCACGCCTCCGAAGAGACTGGTGCCTTAAACCAGCGCCTTAGACCGCTCGGCCACGCTACCCATCCGTCTTCTGAGCTCGAGAGATATTACTCACTCTATATGTGGCATATTTGACACCATTGTAAAAAGCCGGTTATTAAAGTAAATCTACGATCATGAATGATGTAGGGCGATTCTCACTGGGTGCTCAACACTTTCGATCTTGTGCCTTATTAAAGCTATGCTTAGAAAATCACTTTGGGCACTTCGACATAATGTAATGGTTAGCAACCTTGTCTCGCTAAAAATCAATTACGACTGAGTAGTGAGTTCGACCCTCACAGGGTGCCCCATCCTACACTTAGAAAATCACCATGAATGATGTAGGCTTTTGTGTTAATAATGTTAGGGTCTTCTTTTATCGGGTTTTAGAAAAAGTAAATCTGTTTAAAATAACGAGAAAGGGAAAAAACATTTTCTCTTCTTGATCTTTAAACTTTTATCAGTCACTAATTAAATAAACTGATCCAATCGTTAAAAAGATTGCTAAAATTGCGGAAAAGGCCCAGAAACCAATATTTAAAAAAAAGCATCATTCCTGGTGTAAGAAAGTCTGATTATTCCAAAAGTAGCATTAAAAATTTGCAGAAACCTACCGTTTAGGAGATATTGATAATCTTAGGTGTTATTTGTGTCTGGGTTACAGCCAGGCCGCCATAACCGTCTGATTATTCAAAAAATAACATTAAAGATTTGCGGAAATCTACTGGCCATCCTTACGGGACTACTGCGCGCTGGCCTCTGGTGAAAAACACATTGTTATGGAAATTCTTTTGGAAGTTCTTGCAAAAATCAAATAATTGCCGGATTTTAATGAAACTTTTAGGACATATTCACAAATCAATAAAATTATTTCTCATTTTTTTTATTTTTTTTTATATAATCTAACTTTGTTTTTCACATATCGTGGCTGTCTTTGGCCGCACACAAACAGGAACGAATAGGACGCTTCAACCTTGATCTTTTTTTTTCGCGTCTCCTACACAGTATGTAATTTAATCTTATTTCATTTTAGAATTGATCTAATGACTTTTTAGTTCCTTTTGTGTTACGAATCTAATCATAATACAATTCCTGAGCATTTTTACACCGTCGTTTTTTGTAGCAAATCTCAACTTATTTTTTTCTTGAGATTTTTAGTATTTTGCGAGACCTGTGGTTATTGCTAGTCGCCCTTAAATATAATATGTCGGCTTCTCGCCAAATTCTACGTCTTATTCTCTTTTTTTTTTTTTTTTTTTTTTTTTTTTTGCCAACTTAGTGGGCCTCTTGTGACCTTTTACCGATTCGGGGGCATTTCACATTGCGCTCCCACCCCTCCAGGCGGTCCTATCTCTATCTGCAAATCCGGGGCAAAACTAAGATTGTCAATTTTCAATATCTCGTAAACGGTAGAGTTTCATCAAATTTTAATTAGGCTTTTTTACAGGAAAATAATTTTTCTACATTTATCACCACTCCCCCCGCACTTGTGAGATTCATCAGCAAAATAGTGCAATGGCTTTTGTCCGTTACTCCGTCCCTCCCCTCAGAAATTTTTCCGCCCACTGGTAAAGCAATTCCCACGCGCAGGCGTTTTATAGATTAGCATTCGTTAAACCTTCCTCAAACCACAACAATTATCAAAATCGAAAAAATATTGAATTTTTAACGATTTAGAAGCGGATCCTTTTTATAGTATCGAAACTTTTTACATTTATTTTTTATTTACAATTGTCATGACTTGAAAGATAGCTAACATCATTGATATTTGCATATTTTTTTTAATACTTTTGTTAATTTATGTAAATTTCTGTTCTTTAATTAAAAATGTGGCACCACTTTAAAATTTTATAAATCTGTTTGTTCTGTAAGAACATAAACTCGTTAAAAAAATTCTTTAAAAATTTATTTTGCCAAACAAGAGTTGGCTTAAATTCTTTCTAACACATAAAAATGATTTTTATGTATTTTATTTGTCAAAAAAACATTTTAAACTAACAATTTAAAATATGTATATATCCATTTGTTCATTATGGCAGAAAAAAATCGTAAAATAAAAAGTCTATTTTTGTACGCAGATATCAGTGCTATAGGCAGTTTAAAACTTGACATTTGTAAACAAACTGCTAACTGTAAATATCAACGATCGATTTTACACTGAATCGATATTATAATCAGGAAACCTCTTCTAAGCCAATAAAAAATCAGTATTTTTCGATTCTTATAAGTAGGTATCTCCCATAAAAAGCGATACCTCAGGTTAAAATGCTTTTTTCGAAATGAAAAATCTTTTTTGACGCTTTTATTTTCCTTTTTATTTCAAGCTAACAGATTAAATTTAATATTTACAATAAGCAAAATACTTTGCTGAATTTAAATTGATTGGGATGAGTTTTTATCAGTAAAAGATCTAAAATTGTCCATCTTAATGAAGGTAAATAATATCATGTCCCGTCGGGTGAGCTAAGAAAGAAAGGTATTTTTTACCATTTGTAAAATGTGATTTGTTCTCAGAGACAATTTCATACCTATACAAAATTATATATACATATTTACATTTGTCCAACACAGAGAAATTATAACATATTTATATAACAAGCAGAGTGAAATGGGAATGAAAAGATACGCATGTAGCATATTGAATCTGTCGGAGATTCTTCTGTATTTCTGGAGAAGTTATATTTTGGGTTCCAGATTCGAGCGGATCGGATTCATCTGCTAATGTCGCTAGCAATTCCTGGGTTTTTATCATAAAACCCAAGACTTGCCAGCGACAATCCCTCATGTTTCGTACGTATGTGCATGCGTGATTATGCTTTTAACGTTTGACCGCACATGGTCGAGACGGGATACTTTATGGTTACATCTTCGCAGGAAAAGAGAAGAGAGAGAGAGAGAGAGAGAGAGAGAGAGAGCAAGCTTATGTCTGCTATTTATAAATAATGTAATCACATGACAGGCTCCCAGGAAAATAGCGGGAAAACTTGACTTGGTCACGCGCTTGAAAAATATTTATACGTGGGTGGATTGCAACACCCATTTGTGTGTTTATTGACCAATTAGAAGGTGATATTTCCTGAAAATCTCTATGAAGCTGGGTAAGCTTCTGATCCTCTTTTTTGCACAAAATTGTACAAAATTCAACATTGATAAGAAAATGGTAACGGGATGCTAAAAGTCTATTGGAATCTTTTCCAATCAATCCGAGGACCCCAACTCCAAAAGGGATTGTTGATCTTCTCATGTGTCATTATTATTAAAGTTAATTCGTTACTGAATAAATGCTGAAAATTTAAATAAAATCTCATAAATCCCCGATTTGGTGTCAATGTTTGAAAACAAAGAGTATCTTTTTTTTTTCTTTTTTGCGTGTCAAATATTCGCATGATTTTTGAGATACCTAGAAAATATATAAAAATCTGTTTAAAACAATAGTTTGGTTTGTTTTTTTGAGGTTATGCCACAAAACAAGACAAACCAAACTATACATTTTTGAAAAAAAAAAAATTACCAGCTATACATTTTTGAAAAAAAAAAAAGGAAATATCCCATTGTGGTTGATATGCCGTAAAACAAAACAAACGAAACCAAACAAACCAAACAACCCCCCCCCCAAAAAAAAACAAAGTAAATATTTTTTGATTCTGACAAGCGTCACTGGTAGAGAGGAAGGTCTCTAAAGGCGAATCAGCAAAAAACAATCAAACAACATTTTCGCTACATTTTTTACAAGCGGACCATTTTCCCTTAGTAGCTTTCTTTTTATCAATTTCATCAATGATGACCAAGATTGAGTATTTAAAATCGTGCTGTAAAAATAGAAAGTATTTATTACCCACGTTAAGTATCGTTAACTAACAGTCCTTGTTTTTGTTTTTTTTAAACGTGTGTGACTAAAAGTAAAACACATAAAAAAACCCGTTGTATCCGACGACTGATTTAAAAAAAATACGTAGCCAAGTTACGTTCTCATAAAATTACCGTATCGTTATTTAAAAAAATGAAATCCGAGCGTTCTTAAAATAGCGACTCTCAAGTCATTAATTAGCATAGGTTTAGTTTTGAAATTTTAAAAAATAAAAATAAGAAATTCTTTGTAGAAGTAAATTTCACAATGAAAATTAAAAAAAAAATATATGAAAAATATTTGTCCAATTATTACTTAATTACATCCAACAGACTTGTTTTATTAATGATTATAAAATAACTGGCAGCGGTGGGATTCGAACCCACGCCTCCGAAGAGACTGGTGCCTTAAACCAGCGCCTTAGACCGCTCGGCCACGCTACCACGTGCTCGCACCCGTTACTTAAAAACTTCTTTATATACATTGATTTTTCTAAATTTCTGATGATTAATCTATTTTATGATGCAAAGTACAAATAAATATAGATTTTTAAATTCATTCTTTTCTTTTCGTTTCTTTTAAGTTTGTTCTAGCTAAAAATAATCTTTATTCTTTTTCAACTCCTACAAGCGAAATATGTTGGAAAAGATAATTTAAAGAAGTTTGAAATTCGATTTCTTTTTGACTCAAGTAAAAAAAAACAAAAAAAACCCAAAAACCTGTTTCTCATCGATCGGCATAATGACGCCGATGAAAATAATGGATTCTTTTTAAAACGTTACTTTTAGGTTCGAACCAGGAGATAGAAAAAAAAAAAGTTTGAACTTAAAAAATGAAGCGGTTTTTTTAATTTTTTTTCTTTTTTTAACATTGATTTTTTTCTTCATAAGTCAGTAAATATATGTGAATCTCACAGCCGATAACGATGGAGTAAATTATGACGATATAAAAAACGTAAAACTCAAAAAAATAAAAATAATAAAACAAAAAGTGTTTCTTGTGGAACAGGTGTAAAATAAAATAAAAAAACAGCAACAAATAAAATAAATAGACAGTGCCTAAAAAAATAAAGAAATAATCACATTTTTTCATTTATTTAAATTAATTAGTTTGTTAAAAAATAAAAATTCATTAAGTAAATTTTAATAAATTGATTCCCAAACGAAAACCAAAAAAAATCATACCCTTCCTTTCCAAGCAGTAGCAAAATAATAGAATTTAAAGATAAAATTAATCATCAATTTTTTCGATACTGTTTTTCTAGTTTTTCATATATTACTATCGATTAATCACTCTAAATCAGGGGTCGTTTAACTACGGCACGCGTGCCACACCAGGAAATTTCCAACGGAACGCAGCCGCAAATGACATCACGAAGTCCCAACCAATAACTACTACAACGCAAAGAAGATATTTACTGTTTCAATTTTATACACTTTACGATATAAAAATAATACAATTTAAACTAAGGTATATTGACCGTGACTTATGCTGTTGGCACACTGAATGATTTAAAAACCCTAAGTCGTTACATAGTTAGCAAAAAGTTGCCGACCCCTGCTCTAGATTACGAATTTAAATATTTTAAATTTAATTAATTTTAAAAAATCACGTTTAAATCCCGAGGGAGAGGGGGTTTAATTTACAATGAATTTATCTCGCAAAGCGGATATCCTAACGCCTAACCTTTAAAATAATATATTGATATTCGTAATCTGGAGTGTTCTTTTTTAGTGATATGGAAAAAATTGATAAATGATTGATTGATTGTGATGTTACTTTTAATGGCATATCATCTCTGTCGGTTATTTAATACTGAAAAGATTTGTTTTTAAAAATGTATGATTTGTAAACAATCCTTAGGGTCGTTGGTTCCATCATTCTCCAGTTTATGCCTACAGGACGGAGTTATTTAGTGCTATAATTTATGGTGGTGTAACTGTAATGTAATGATTATTTCCGGTCGCAATCACTATTTTATCTTATAGACAAGTTCTAGCATTTCTAGGTACCACCAAAATGGAAGTGTTTTTCCCGAATTAAAAACAAAAAAATAGCTAACCCTTGTTTTTTATGTTCAAAAAAGAAATAGTTCGGAATGACCACCTTAAACTGACTGTTCGTCCCTAATTCATTTCAGTAACTATTAAATTCAAAATAATTTTAAAAAATCTTATTAGGTGCAAATAAATATTTTCTGACATCAAACAGGTATTAAAAAAATAAAAGTAATGAATTGAACTGAAAACATTTCACTATTTTTTAAATAATTTCTTTTTTATACTTCTAAAGAACTAAGTTTTATAAAAGTGTATAGAATGAAAAATGATATTCTTAAATATTGGTTATACAAGCTTAAAGATGATTTATTTTTTTTATACAGAAATACTAATTTATTGATTATTATTATATTACTGGTGGATTTAATTATTTTTTTTTATTTTTCGCGCAAAATTAAAATTACTATTTTTAAATAATGACATCACAGGCTACTGTGCGAAAATATATATTTTTTTTATAATTTTTAAACAAAAAGTATACATTACTGTTTTTACGAACTCCAGTTAATAATTATTAAATTTAATAATTTACGATAAAGCACAACTTTATGACAAATATTGGATTTTTTTAAAGTTTTTGTTTATCGTCTCTAATGGCATTTCGATTATCAGTCGATGAGTGAAACTAGCAATTTTTAAAAAATACGTAAAAAAAAACTTTATTTACATATGGAAATTTATGTTTTTTTTTTTTCTTTTCATACGGATTAGCTTTAGACTACTATATTTCAAATACAGATAAAATTTAACCCCGAATAAGACATTATTTAAATTATTTAAAATGCATTTTCCGGTTTGGGGTCTTTTTTAAAAGTCTGTGGCAGTACCTACTTCATTCCCAATTTCAAATTTAAAACTTAAAAACTGAAGACAAATCAAAATAAAATAATAGAAAATTTTAAAAAATTTTATTTCATTTATTTATTTTAGAAAAGATTCTTATTAATCTAAAACTAAATAAATTTATAAAACAAGATAAGCAGGATCGGGTGCAAGGGACTCGAACCCCCCCAAAAAAACGAATCTATGGTACACCGTTCCAACGTCTACTACCTCTCAATTTTCATAAGGTGGTAAAATACAAAATGCATAGTGAATTTGCTTACTAAAATTTAAATAATTTAAATGCCTTCTTTGAAATTCAATTTCAGTTTTATTTGGAAGTTAAAGCTAATCCGAATTAAACGAAAAATTAATTTCAGTATATAAATAAATTTTGATCGCCATTATAGACGAATAATGTAAGCAACAATATAAAAGAAATTCTTAAAAATCCAATATTTGCTCAAGAAATACGTTTCAAAGTAATTTAGTAAATTTAAGGATTAATTAACTGGATTTTGTGAATGTAATTTTTCATTTTATTTTCCTAAAACTTAATGAAAATAACGTTATTTTATCCTCCGATTAGTAAATTTTCATATTCAGTTATGTGCCAAGCGTGATACACGCTTTAGGCGATCATTTCATGACTGACGAGGCAGATTTTTTTTTTCCGCAGTAAGTTGCCATTTCTTCCTGTGGTAGATAAGTTGCCATCCAAGGCTGTAGAACCTGATCTGTCCTGCTATTTACCAATAGCTTTTCCAATGGTATAAGCACGTAAGTGAATGCAATGGATTCAACTGGAATTGAACTCGACTCTTCGTTTCCTCAATCTGAACTTCTATCCATTACTCCACCGTGCCTCTTATTCCGAAAAGTAGTCAAGGGCGGTAATTCAAAATTATTTACTTTTTGAACATCCAATAAAATAAAAATAATCTAAAAGCTGCTAAAATAAAAAAAAAAAGATTAAATTCTTTTAAAAAGGTTGACAATCGAAAATGGCACTAAACTTTATATTTTCTATTTTTCAAATGTCTTCTTCATTAAAAAAAAACAAAAAAAAAAAACCTTGTGGCGAACTGAAACGGGACGAATTTCAAAATCACACTGAAAAATTATATTTTATATAAATTATTTTAAAATGAATATTAATTGTAAATTTCTTATCCAATCTGAAAAAAAACCCCAAAAAACAAATAATATATTTTATTAAAATAAATTAATGTAAGCATCTGTAGTGAACAAAACAAGATCTAGATTTAAAATTCAAATGCTAAGCGCTGACTCATTGATTTTGTTAGAAATTAAAAAGACTCGAATTTACAAACTTTGCTTAACACACACGCAAAAGCGAATCCAAAACAAAACTCGTGAAATTTCACGAGTTTTGTTTTGGATTCGCTTTTGAAATTTCACGAATTTTGAGAGGAAATAAAACATACACAAATAACAGGAAAAACATGGTAAATTGTATGTTAATTTCATACAATTTATATTTTTTGTGTGTATTTTTTAGGTTACAATTGTTTTATGGTACATGTGATAAAAGGGAGAATTTATTCCGTGTTATTACACGCCATATCACAGACAGAAGTCGGACAGGTGTTGCCCGTACCAAGGTTCGTGCTGAAGAGCCTGAACTTAGCGTCTTTTAGCGGGATGTCCATATTTCCGACAGGAACAGTTTTGTTGCATACAGGGAGTATTTTTATTATTTTTAATTTTATTTAATTTATTTTATACAACGTATATTATTGTTTTATTTTATTTTATCTATAATTTTCATCAGTATTATTATTTTATATTTTATTTTTATTTATTTAAAATAATAATATCACTACAAATCTTCATTATGCTTTTGGTTTCAGGTTGTTAGAATATAAACCTACGCGGGACCGTTTATTTCCAATAAAGCCTTTGTATGTACCTACGACATATGCAAATCAAGTATAAGGTCTTGTCCTCCATGAATTTTCTTCGTTTTTTTAATGAAAATGGGTCAATCCATACTACACATACATAAATTTTTCATTATTCCCAATGTGTATACGACTACTGATAATACTGTGGAGGCTACTGTCTATAATACTTACGAATATATCTAATAATTTGTTTATTTTACCGTCATGTCATATAATCTAACAGATTATAAATCCAAGTTCCGCTTATTATAAAGATGTTCACAGGTATAACATTGTTTATAAGGTAGGGGTCATCATTTGAAGTTGAGAAAGTGGGACATGCTCGGTAGGTGTGGTAGCGTGGCCGAGCGGTCTAAGGCGCTGGTTTAAGGCACCAGTCTCTTCGGAGGCGTGGGTTCGAATCCCACCGCTGCCAGTTATTTTGTAATCATTAATAAAACAAGTCTTGTGAATGTAATTAATTAATAACAGGACAAATATTTTTTTTTCATTGTGAAACTTACTTTTTTCTTTCTTCAAAGTTTTTATTTATTTATTTATTTTTAAAAAATTTAAAACCTATGGTAGTTAAAGTAATTCGCTATTTTAAGAACCCTCGGATTTCATTTTTTTTTAAAATAACAATAATTATACACTATTTACATTATTCGGTCTATTGTCCTCATCTTTGTCGCCATATTTATTACAACGTTTCGGCCGTTGTACGCTCCGGCCTTCTTCAGGTGGTTGGAATGTCGAACTGAACCCTTTATTTCACTCACTGGGGTAGACTGTTCTAGTTCCACGTGCCATGTTTAATGGATGTCAGTTATCAGTTATCTCCTGTTAATTCTCCTCTCCAAGTTCTCCACTGCCTTAACCGGGTATTGAACTCACATTCTTTGGGTCTTGTCACTGGATTTAACCAACACCTTTATCCACTGTGCCATGTGTCCTTGAAGAAAGCCGGAGCGTACTTTCTTTCTCTTTCCTCTCTTTCTTTCTCTCTTTTTCCCTTCTCTCTCTCTCTCTCTCTCTCTCTCTTTCTTTATTTTTATTTTTCCTCTCTCTTTTCTTTCTTTTTCTTTCCCTTTCTCTCTCTCTCCCCTTAAATACTCATCATGTGAAATGGTTTCATCATTCTAATACTACTGATCTTTCCGGCATCCAGACATTGAATTTTTCAATTGCTCACTCTCTCAATCAAATCGATTTCCCTACACGTTTCCCTAATAATTCTGACGGAAACATTCCTTTACTTGATCTGTTCTTTAACTCCTCTCGGGACTCTTGTTGCGTTTTGCAGCTCTGTTCTTTTGGCAACTCTGATCACGCAGTAGTGTTTGCAGATATCTTTCCACTCGTCTATTAGGCAACAACCCCTTATTCACAAGACATTCTTTTGTTGCCAATGCACCGATTAGGATTCATTTCATGATTTCCTTCACGACGACACTTGCAGGGAAATGTGCTCCTGAACTGACTCTTGTTCTCTCTAAAGTCTAGAAACAAATGCCTTTGCTGCATGTTGGATATCCTTCATTGTAGTTTCTGTTTTCAAGAAGTCTGAACCTTCTGATCCATCAAATTATTTTTTACTTCTTTTTGGCAAAGTACCAGAGACTTTACAATCAACTCCGAATTAGTTAAGCATCTCATTTCGTCTATCCTTCTTTCAAACAATATTGCTTTCATTATTCTGTCAACCGCCAATGTATTAACGGTTATTACTAAAAGTCTGTTAAGCTTTAGTTAAGAACGACGAAGTTTGGCTTGTGTCTTTTCTTGATGGCATTTGAAAGGGTAATGCAATTTTGTTCTTTACAAGCTGAAGAGAAATGGTGTCTTCGACCGAATTCTTGATTTGATCCAATCATTCATTCGTAACAAATCATGTAATGAACATCATCTTGAACGGCAACTCTTCTAGATCCTTTCATATTAATGCAGGCGTCCTCCAGGGCCCTATCCTTGGATCTACTTTGTTTCTTATCTTCATGAAAGACCTTTTCGATGTCATCAGTTCCCAACTCGATATTTGTACTGATGACACAACTATTTACTCGCGTCTTAACAGTAATTTCAATAGGCGTAACAGAGAATCAGGTCAGCCCGATAAAAAAAAATTCTGAGTTGGCTGTATGTGGTGCTGTAAGCACCAGGAGTTGCGTCCCCTTCCACAATGTGTTGTTGAAAGAAGACCTACTTAGAGTAGGTGGCGCAGACTATTTGCATATGAATAATACTGGGCAGGTATTAGCTAACAGTCAGCGTAGGTCTGGGGTTGGGAGAACCTGTTGTGGGATCGGAGTCGTTGATTTCCAGCTGCAAGGTGGAAGTCCTGTCTAGCTATTTCGGCGATTGACAGAAGATGCCAGACTCTGAATTCGATTTAAAGTTAATTCCTGAATTTGATGGATCGAAGCCCGGTCTGCCAGTGGTTGAATGGATAGAAAGGCGTTCTCGACGTGCGGAAACCAGACAAGACGGACGCAATAGGAGCGATAAAGTAAAATTGGCTGATGATCTCATTCAGTTGCTAACTGGAACTACAAATGGTTTTTAAATTTTAGCGCCTGCAAAACGAATCCGCTATTAGCCAATCTGAATGAAGCATTTTTTGTCTTTAATGATCATGGATGATGCTAATCCTCAGGTAAGCAAATGTCTTTGCATTTTTCCCTATCACGTTTTCCACTGACATGAAGTGGAATGATTATATTGAACTAATCGCCAGATATGCCACCAGGAATGTTCATTGACCGTGTCGTGCTAGACAATTCTTTTCGCCAGAATCTATGTTGTACGTTTATAAATCTACCATTCGTTTATGCATTGAATATTGCTGCCATATCTGGTTTGGTGCTCCTGCTATATATCTCTTGACAAAATCCAAAGAACAGTCTTTAATGATATCAGTCCTGACCTGGCATCTTGACTTCGGTCACTTTCCCAACTTTTATCTTTTTTAAAAAAATATTTTCATGACAATTGTTTTAATGATTTTTCTTCTTTGGTACGTCAACCGCATGAATTTACGCGTACTACTAGATTGGCAATTAGGTCTCAACGTTTTACTGTTGAAATTGCTAAATGTAACCGTAAGTCCTATTCTAATAGTTTCTTTTCTCGCACTTCTCACATACGGAACTCTCTTCCTGCTTTCCTGTCACTTACGATCTTCAAAAATTTAAATGCAATGCACATCGCCAGCTTTTGTCTTCCTGAAACTTTTTCTTTTATTGTCCTTTCTCATCATTAACCTTTTCTGATTTGAAGCTCAGTAATCTTTTGCGTCTTAATGGCATTATCATCTTGCTTGGGTGAAATGCTTAAAAATACTGAAAATCCACAGTAAATATGCGAAGTGCTTGATGCTTCTAGGAAAAACACCATAACGGTATTTTTTTTTTTTTTAGCTTTGCATATAAGATCCTTTTACATCTACTTTCTTATCGAGATTCCCAAATATGACACCTGACAGCAAAATACAATGACCTGGAAACGTAGGAATATGTTGAGGGCCATCAACAATAAGAAGCCCAGAACCCTTGGGAGAATGCACATAATTCACCCCTCAACAATTTTGAGTACTATTTGAGTAATGTCAATAACAATAAATGCCATTTATCCGAAAATTGGATTTATCGATTCTTCATTTCATCGAATGGTTCACTTGACGGGAAAATTCAAACGTAAAAAATTAAAGGGAGATAACCGTTATAGCGGAATGTTGCTTTTCTTTTTTTTAATTATATATCGTTTAAAATTAGTCGTTAATTTCATTGCTGCTTATCTATAATAATGAATAATTGACAAATCAGTTGGTTTAAGTGAATTTAATGTTGAAATGAATTAAAACCAGGAAATTGATCCATTTTCTTCTAGGCAATGAAAATAAAATATAAATAAAAAACAATAAATAAATATTAATAGTAATATGAAATAATACAGAAAGCTTTCTTGATTATTTAATTTATTTACGCATATATTTTATATATTTAAATGGGTTTATTTTTGTTATTTTCTTTACACGTTTTTAAATATTCTTAGCATACTACCAAAATGTTAAGTAACATTATTATACGAATGAAGGCTTCAGTGCAATGGCGGGTATAAAAATATTGGTTGCTAGGAGACAATTGACCCACCCGCATTTACAGTGCCATCATTTAATCTTCATAATGAATAACATTTTGAAAAAATACATATAGAAAAAAGGTACAATTATTTTGTGTAAAAATGTGTATTTCTTAGTAATAATTATACCTGTACTGTGCATATTACTGACAATAGATACTAAATGTAAATATAGAATGTTATAAACGAATTATTTTTAAAATTCTAATTAATTGGTTGATATTTTAAAATAGTTTACTGCACATTTTACATATTAACAGAGAGTTCAAATGCACAATAGAGCCTTACAGTCCACTATATTAAGAGCAATCGTGCCGATTAGTTGATTGTTCTTATTTGCCACTTATTACTTCTGCATCCAATTCATTTAACAATTCCTTTTCAATAGATAGCAACATGTATGATTCCAAATTCTCCTCAGACAGTGAAAATGTCCTCACATTGGACTTGAGTAACTGATGACTTTAAAGTTCTTATTCCTTTTTATTACTAAAATAATTGTTTGTGTTTGTTTCTTTATTGCATTTTTATTCGATATACAGAGTTCATTCTACCAGGGGAAAACTTGACTTCAGTGAAATAAACAAAATTTTAAAACGATAATTAAAAAAATATTATTCCGATATAAGTTATCTCCCTTTAAATTTATAACATTTTTTTCCCCCGGTGAAATGAAATATACGAAATGAAGTTTTCGGGTAAATTACATTCGCAGTTATGATTGCCTTTCGTTACGCACGCAGAAGCCCCACAACCTTTCAGAACCAAAAAACTGCCGAAGGAGTTCTTGTCAGTGTTGGGCTTGGTCAAGCCCAACACCGACAAGAACTCCTTAAGGATTATCCCTACAGGAATGCTACTCTGGGAACACCTGCTTCCAGCACGCCTATTTCAGCTGGGAAATCTTATAACCGTACTGCAGAACCGTAACCCGTCCAACCCCAAGCAACTTGCGGGGAAGGAGGCATAACAATTTACTTAATATATTCTTCCCAATGAACAGAGGGGGGGGGCAAATCTAGGCATCAACCTTATATTATCTAGTGATAACCTGAATTAAGTAGTTCTTCTAGTGAATGTCCTTCAGTTGGCAAGGGAGATGCTACAGGAATATGAATTGCCAACACTAAAGAGAACATCCTGTCCTTGAGCAAGAGGTTATTAGGGTATCTAAGGGAATATCACGTTGCTTGGTCACCACTTTGTTGCGGGACTGTTCTCTTTTTTTTTCTTCTTGCACCAAAATGTAGTTGAGCATAGATAAAGGACGCTGCCGACGGCGCGCGTTCGCTTCCTTGGTCCACTGACTATTGAGCACACGAGTAAATTCTCTCTATATATATTATATATGTGCGGTGTTTATTGGAAAGCGCTCAATAGAGATAACATATTTAGTTGTATGGATATAAGTTTGTGACCCTGGGTTTCACGCTTATGCGATCCTCAAAACATTTGTCTGAGGATCGCATAAGCGTGAAATCGACGGTCACAAACACATATCCATTCAATTTCATATATATTATTAAGTTTCTAAATAATAAAAATCTATTAAACAATAGACATGAGTTAACGGTTTTTTGCCAACATCATCAAATTTTTGCATTGAATAATTAGCATAAAAACAAACAAACAATAAAATAATTTTTTAAATCCATAGTCATAATAAATAGTTTAAATGCCCTACCATAAATGATAACCCTTTATGAAGGCGCCAAAAAACAAATGTTAGCGATTTACGACAGCTTTTATATGCACAAAACCCTTTCAGAATAAATAAAAAATAAAATAAAAAAATAAATAAATCTCCATAGACGCTTAACCAGACTAGGCGATGTCTTCTTCCGCTTTAAATTTAGACACCCTAACCTTACCCTGACTTGACATCTGTGAATGTAACTGAGATATTGATACAAATTATTAACACTTTTCGCCCCTTTCTCTTTGGACGGTTGCTCGAGCCGTTACCATAGAAATTTTGATTTTAATAATGAATATGCTTATAAAACACGTAAATTTCAGAAATAAGTTATTCCAAAAAAAAATTCGCTTGAAGATGGAACAGAGCTTAGTAATTTAATTCAATTTAATTCTAATAATTATATTGAAGTTTTCGGCTCTTGTTTTGAACTCTTATGTGAGTAACTCTTATTTTAAATAAATAATATATATTTATAAATATATATATATATATATATATATATATATATATATATATATACATATATATTCCTTTGATTTCAATTTTGTACAAATATAATTCCTTTTTTAATAGTCAGTCAGTTATGTGCCATGCGTGATACACGCTTAGGCGATCATGTATCTTTCGATACATGACTGATGAGGCAGATTTTTTTTCCCGCAGTAGGTTTCTATTACTTTCTGCAGTAGACCAGTTGCCATACAGGGATATAGAACCCGGTCTGTCCTGCTATTTACCCATAGCTGGGGGGGGGGGGAGAACAAGAGGATTCATACCTTTCCCCAGGGTATTATTAGCACGTAAATGAATGTAATGGATTCGACTTTATTAATTGTCGTTTGTTTTAAATTCCATTTTTTCTTTTACTTTTTTTTTTTTACCTGAATTCACATGAGTTTGCCAAACAGGGTGTTCGGCTAAATTTGATATTTTTTCAAAAGGAAAACAAAGTGAATATCTAAGCCAAAAATTTAAAAAATAGAAAAGTGGTATGCAGGTTATAATAATCAAAAGACAATTGACTCAAAGAAGCCACCCTCAGTATTTACCACGGCCTCAATCCGACTCCGGAATCTGGTACAAAGTAGCTTTCATGGTGTCCATAGGGAGAACTTCAAATGCTTCCTTAAACCTGAGCCTTGGTGTTACAGGCAGTTCGGTAGGGTGTCTTTCTTAACTGCGCCCCACACATAATAATCCATGGGATTATAATCAGACGTTGGGGTTGCAGAAGCCGTAAAAATGATCTGACAACAACAACTGACTCTTTCTGGAGGTGTGGCAGGGAGCTGAATCTTGCTCCCACATATAGGATCTTGAAGCAGCCACCCTCTCCAACCAAAGTTTGACCACGGTGTTCAGCATTTCCACATAACCATCCGAATTGAACTTGAAACTTTGTTCAAAGATGTGAGGTGGCATGACATCACCCTCCCTATATACAATTTGAGATTTATGAAAAAAAAATAAAATAAAAGGGAGGCAAAACAATTGCGTTGACACTGACCCCCTTCAGGAATTGCAGCTACCGTCCTCACATGAGGAAGAACAGTCAAATTTGCCTTCAACCTTTCCCTAAATTTGGCCCAATCTCTACTATGCAATAGTTTCCAAGGGGTCAGAAATGTCAAAGTTTATCAAACAATTTCACACCCTTGAAGTTTTAGACAAATATCAAAGAAAGACCTGGTTTGCGTTTAATTTAAAGTTTTTTTGTTTGTTTGTTTTTTAATAACATTTTGACATGAATCTATCCAAATATTGGGTTGGAAGAAAAGTTCTTTCGTTCTTAAACTTAATTTTCTACAAAGCGTAAGAATCCCTCCAATCAGATAAAATGAAGAAACTCAGAAACTTCTTGCTAGATATCAACCAAACTTGAAATGCAGATAACAACATTGCTTGGGTCATAAACTAATTGATCCATGACAGGTAAAAAAAGAAGAAAAAAAAGAAATATAGTCAAAGAAGCCATTTTTAATTGATATTAAACATTTATTCACACGTGAAGGAAAGAAATGTTGCAAGGGAGATAAATCAACTTTTAGTAATAAATTAATGCGTGGTTACTTCCCTTAGTCAGTTTTAATTATCATTACAAAAAATATAACTGTTTGTCTTTTTTTACTTAGACAAAATTAGTAATGCCTGGTACCTCTACTAGTTGCAAGAGGCTTAAGTCGTATTAATTTCCAATGAAATAAATAATGTTTTAATAAATTCTTTACTATAACATTTTAATTTATGAAAACATCATTTTATTGTCAATTTTCAAGAATAAAGAAAATGTATATATCCACTTTCAGATGTTTGGGTTTTATTACAATTTTAATCATTGCTTTTTAAGACAATAATCATTGTCGAGGGAGCCAAATATGTATACAGTATAACGGTTTCCAGGCAATAAACGTTCTATTAACACCGTTTGTTTGCAGGCACGAAGGTTAAACATTGTTTGCAATTATTTACCTGCCCAGATAAAATAGTAACAAAAAGACGTTTCAGAGGGATAACAAGATGGAGGCATTTGTCTCCGAAAAATGTCAAAATTATTGATTGGGAAGTCGTATAACAGCGTGGCTGAGGGTTTTGAAGCGTACGCCAGATTAGGCACTCTTTTCCAGAGACTGTAAGTTCTTTAGTTCCACCAGTACTAACTTTTACGGCCATGTCGCGCACCACCCATATTCCCTTCGTGTTTCCATTGAAGAGATCCCACGAAGCACAGCTTTGTGAAACCGACTCCCAAGGGGATGCTTCCCCGATCACTACAATCTTAACCTGTTCATGTCTAGGGTAAAGCGTTATCTACCCCACATATCAGTATAATCAATGCCATTTACTCTGACCCACTAACTAGAGTGGATTTCGGGCCTTGTACAGGGTGAACATTGGTGTAAAAAAAAACAAAAAAAAAACTAAGATCTGCTCAGTATAGTTCAAGTATAGACTACAGGTTAGCCTTGCAGGTGTTGAAACAAGTGTGCCTGTGCATGCACCTTTAACAGGGATCATCTGTCCAACATAGCAGATGGGTATAGTTGGAAATATGCAGCCAGCCTTTATAATTACTTTTTCAAAAAATTAACTTCAGATGAATGTATTTTATTTAAGATATTTTAAAACAATTTTACTATGCAGAGAATAGGGGAAAAAAGGAAGCATGATGTCGAAAATCAACATCTGTCCATGACAGTCAATGTTATATAAACAAGATTCTACTGAAAGATGAGAGTCAAATGACTACGTTGCTGAGGAGTTAAATTTATTATTTGGAGGGGGAGAAGGGTGGAGAGCGGGATGTACAAGTTACCAACCTGAAAATTAGAATCAGCGAACTGAGTTTCTTTCACTTTATACTCAAAGGCATGAATCCATATCAGCAGATATTTGGACAAATGTGTCAGTACCAATGAGTGAGCACTTTTAACAAGCCGCCTCTATAAAAACAAAATTTTACTTTCCCAAGTAAAGTACTAGCAAAAAGATGTTGCACCTATTGTCACCCTTGACAAGGGCTTAATCATAAGTGGGGAGTTGTGTTTATGTAATATTTATGATTACTACTTGAGACATTCAGTACAAATTGTTGTTAACATTTTAGCTACTTACTTGTTAAGTACCCAATGAACAGTAATTACATAACATCCCCTTCTTGAAATATACACTTTGTTTTCATTTTGTTCTCCAGATACAGCGGTGATGGATAGCTGCGTCTGAGCAATACTATTTAGCCTTTAACGATCCTATTATTCTACAATTGGCGTATGCATGCACATGCAACATAAATAAAGAATAAAATATTGAGGTCTCCCACATACACACACTTACACAAATATATACACATCACCCCTCCCCCCCCAAAAAAAAAATATAATCTAAAACATAACATACACTTAACACATACAGCCCCTTCCCAGCAACCAATAAAGCTGTCGAAATGACTAAAGAGGGAATTCTGAAATTCATGAATCTCCCCAGCCTCTCTGTCTTAAAAACAACTTGAAAATGGCCGTTTAATCAATACAAAGACTGACCAAAATTAAAGATAAAAAACAAATGTAAACTAAAAAGTTCACTTTCTTCAGAGACAGTCATTCACTCCTGCTTTGAACAACGGATGGATGTTATGGTGTAATGGATATGAGCTCGAAATGAGAACTCAGTGTACGGAGATCATTATATTCCCTTACGCACAAGTACCCTTGGGAAAGGTATGAATCCATCTCTCCTTGAATAGAACGATGGACTGGGTTCTTTAGCCTTGGTTGG
The DNA here is from genome assembly GCA_903632075.3 of Acanthosepion pharaonis. NCBI lineage: Eukaryota > Metazoa > Mollusca > Cephalopoda > Sepiida > Sepiidae > Acanthosepion > Acanthosepion pharaonis. The sequence goes on from CAHIKZ030002977.1 coordinate 582,993, forward strand.
CAACCAGTCTACTGCAGAAAGAAATGGCAACCTACTGCGGGAAAAATCTTCTGCTTCGTCAGTCATATATCGAACGCCCAAGCGTATATTGAGTGTGACACTTAACGGAGTTCACGGCTACTAACAAGCAGAGATTTTTTCACCTGATGATGACCGAAACTAGTCGAGGAACCTAATTTAAATAATAAAACAAAAATATTAATATACAATCCAGCGTGCCTGAAATTTTAATTTTTTAGCATTTTCTAAGAGATCGTTAGCATTAAACAGACAAAAGTCGTCCATCAACCACCATATTTTCCTATGTAAATGAAAGAAAAGGTGCCAAGCAAAAGCTACCTGTTTCATCTTCTATTAAAAATCTAGTATTTGAAATCCTTTACATATTTGGACAGCAAATTGGACTCTGGTGCATTTTTCAACTGTTAGATCGGCAATCAAACATGCAGAGAAACCAATACATTTATTAAATTATCGTTGCCTCTGGAATAAGAGGGCTATAAAAATAGCCTCCTTCATAAGTGAATATCTGTGCTTAGCGACTTTAAGGCTCATGTCAAATGCTTTCCTCATTCTCTTCCCATTGTGTTTCCGGTATTCAAAACGTTAATTTTACAGCTGCTCAATCTCCCTGATTTCTCTACTATTTTCCTACATAATTATAACCAACATGCTTCCTTACTAGAGTTATTCTTTACCTTATCAGAATTAGCTCCTCCTTAATTCCCAAATTGTCACTAGGGGTCACTCTCCCTATACTATAAATACTGGGCGACTTCTCACCTCGTTCTCTTTTTCATTTCTTCATTTCAGTGGCTACAATGTAAGCTTAGAAGATCCGCGTCTTCCCATTTGTGGGAGACGCCATGAACATTATACACACATACACGTGCGTACGAACATTCACCAAAGAAGAGACACCAATGTTTACACACACACAAATGTTATAGTCCATTGTAAAATTGTTTTGTTTAATGCATATATTTGTTTATATATATATATATATATATATATATATATATATATATATATATATGTGTGTGTGTGTGTGTGTGTGTGTGTGTGTGTGTGTGTGTGTGTGTGTGTGTGTGTGAAAAGTGTGTGTATATAAATATAAATAAATATATATATATAATTATTTATATATTATATATGTGGTACTTATTAGAAAGCGCTCAATACCAGAGATAGATAACATATTTGGTTGGATAGATGTGAGTTTGTGACCTGGGTTTCATCTTTGCGATCGTCAGCGTGAAACCCAGGGTCAACCAAAAATTATATATATATATCCAATATAATATATATATATATATATATATATATCGGTTTTGTTTGTCTTCTTTACATCTTCAGTTGGACTTAACTTGAGTCCGGCAATTTTCTTGTAGTTGGACCTTTTAATATTCTACCAAGAGTTACACACGTGTTTCTAAAACAACAACACGCAAACAACACACACCGGTCCTCTACATCCTCATCGCCGGACTCTTATTATGCGTCACAACTCTGTCCTCTTGTCAATTCGAATCAAGCTGTAGTGTATGAATATTTCTTTCAACTTTTTTTTTTTTTTTTTTTTTTGTTATTATTAAGCATGAACTTCCTATTCACTAGTCGCCCTGTCGGTTGTGGCTTCAGAATACGCCGATTTCACCTCTGCAGAGGAGTCCGCCCACCAATGAGGCATCCTGATCGGGAGGTTTTGAGAAGCGTGGAACCACCTCTTAATTGCTGTTGTTCCCAGGTCCACCCTGACCCGAGGTGGTAGCCCCTGTTAGGGTCCCAGCTATGGGAAAATATTTAACACCAAACTGGGGTCAAAATACTATTAAAGTGTAAAAATAGATTTTATAATAAAAATACCAACAAATATTACCAGTAATACATTTTGGTCGAAAAGCGCCCTGCGCTCGTCAATATGAAAAGTGTTTTTTCTCTTCCATGACAGCACGAGACCGCATGTATCAAGAATGCAGAAGAACTTGATTGGTCTGTTCTACCTAATCTGCTATATTCACATCAAAACCTGCGGAATTTTACTCAAAACTTATAGAAGAGCTTCATAAGTGTCAACAAATAATCATTTATTTCGTTTCAACCATCAACCTCGTGTCTTCTGCGTATATCATTTTCTACTTAAAAAGCGAACGAATGAAAGATATAACAAAACACACACTATATAACTAAAAAAAAATGTTTAGTTAGGCTGACAATTTTGTGAAATTATTTGGTTGAATTTACTCAAAAGTAAAAATTAAGATCATTTCTATTAATTGATTTGACGAGGTAAGTAGCCATTTTCTTCGCTACAAGGATCTATGTAGCCAGGAGAATTTCTTTGTTATAATATCAATTGAAGGTAAATAAAGTTTGTAAACAAGTGGTATAATCTATGTCGAAAACAGTACAACTTTTTTTAACTTATTTAAATAGAAGATGGGATAAAGAAATAGAGGAAAAAGTTAGTCTATCGTAATTTGGTCTCTCAAAAAAGATGATACACGAGATACATGATAAAATCATTTTTTATAATTTTGGGGGTCGCGCGATACGCGAGATCGCGCGTTACACGAGTATATATGGTATTTATTTCCACGTAAAAATAAAGTGACAAGGGAGATAAATCCTAATAAGTTAGTAAATTAATACGTGGTTACTGCCTTTAGGCATTGAAATTCTAAATTTGGGGCCGATGAAAGTGCAATATTTGTCATCTCCTCATTTGAGATTAGTGAAGACACCCGGTAACGCGGTAGCACCTTCCTTATTGCATTAAGATAAGTGAGGTCGGTGTAACTGTAATTTAATAATCCTTTAGCTTTCAATTAAAGCTAAAATGAAAGCTTCAAGAAAGCTTTTTTTCATTTATAAAAATTAATTTTAAACCAAGGTATAGAAAATTAGTGGAGGTGCCTATAAATGTCAATACCAGCGTGACAGTGATCGCGAAAACTGCTAGTTTTATCCTTTTTGTCGTAATTGAATATCGTTATCATTTGATATTTTATTTAAATTTGTTTAATTGTACCAATTTTCAAATTTGTTTAATTGTACCAATTTTCAAACCAAAGGCAATTTTTTTTTTCAACTTTGGATACGATAAACAGGGATCGCTTGGAAAATATGGGGGTGATCTCCAAAGTGGATTATAGCGATTGTGTCTCCCCCACCGTCTACGTGAAAAAGAAAAATAACAAAATCCGTGTATGTGCTGATTTCTCCACGGGCTGAATGATTGTCTACAAGCTTACCCTCTGCCAAGCTCAGAAGAAATTTTCATAAAGTTAAATGGCGGAAAGTACTTTTCAGAGTTGGACTTGTCAGACGCATATTTGCAAATCCAGTTTGACGAAGAATGTTGAAAACTGTTAACAATCAACACCGACAAGGGATTAAGTTTAACAGATTACCTTTCGGAATTAAGGTAGCAACTGGAATTTTTCAACAAGTAATGGACACAATGATGAGCGATCTAAACTTCGCGATCGTCTACTTAGATGACATTTTAATAAAAAGGGAAAATCGAGAGCAGCATATTCAGCACGTAAATGAGATATTCAGAAAAATAAAGAAATAGGGGGTTAAATTGAATGGTGATAAATGCAAATTTTTCATGACGAAAATTAAATATTTCAGCCAAATCAGCAACGACAACCGTAGGTAACCAAACCAAGTGCGATTAAAAATATGTCCTCCCCAACAAATGTGTCATCTTTACAAGTATTTTTAAGTTTCGAAAATTATTATGTTTTTATCCCGAACGTCCATTTTTTTTTTTTTTTTTTTTTGCGAGCGCCATTAAATAAAAAAGATACTAAGTAGAATTGGATGGCCAAATGCCAAAAAACAATCGAAAAAAATAAGAAAGATTCAACGTCAGACTTGTTTCTCTCGCATTTTGATCCCAAATTAGAAATAATCATGGTGAGTGGCACTAGTACGGTATCGGTGCCATAATTTTGCATAAGAACAAAGATGATTCTCTAAAAGCAATAACACACGTGTCAAGAATGCTTTTATCAGTTGAGAAGAATTATAGCCAGTTAGAGATAGAGGTGTTGGGAATAATTTTCCCTGTGAAAAATTAAACAAATTTATATCCACGGTAGAAGGTTACCTTACAGATGGACCGCCGTCTATTGTTATCTATTTTCGGGTCGAAAAAGGGTCGATCCCGACACATCTGTAGTGGTATTGATGGCGTAAATCAACCCACACATTTTTTACTTTACGAATGTGTAAGAAAACAAAAAGCAAACAAGAGAAAGAAAATAACTTTTCATAACACTAACAGGTACAATATTTATATTTATAAATGTTAACGGTTTTACATGAATTATTAATGAGTTACTTCCCTTTGACTCGGGTAAAGTCTTTCTTTACTACTGAAAATATTTTTTATCGGAGCTCACAAAAAAAAAAGTTGAATTAACTTGTCGCTCAAAAAGTTCACAGAAAGAGAGTTTAAAGAATCTTGTAAAGCTGAAAATATGTTGATAAACTTTTAGCTTTAAAAAGAAGTTAGAGAAGTGAATGTTCCGTTTGTTTTCGTTGCTCGTAGTTGAATGTATTGTTCGTACTTACTTAAGTTTCGTAAGAAGATTCAATAACGTGATTGAATAGTTTTAGTAAGTTGCAGAAGTTGGTGAGTGAGTTGTTTGGTTGATATTTTAGCTTGAATTACAGCGAAGTTATTTCGTGTTAAAGAACTTGAGATTCTAACTTTGTATTTCGCTGCAGTAATGATACAAGCGTGGTGAACTCGTTTAGCAAATGCTAGTCGTCGTAAATTCTCACATTATTTATTGTACTATGTACAAATGTGGCACAAGGCCGAAAAGGGGTTGGGGAAAAGGATGGTCATCACTTGTCTTAAAGTAAAACTTAGCTAGCCACAACCACTGACCCTAAACAATATTCCTATCACCAAAACAACACATTTATCCATACCTTTCTTACTACATCCACCATAATGCCTCTTTGACTCAATGAAAAACCTAAATACACCCCTTATGTACAAATATTGTCTGTGGGGGAGGGGGGCATAAAAACAACAATTTTTAAAAAATCCCCAATGAGTATATACAATATGTCAAAATATATTTACAAGAAACTAAACAAAATTTGTGTTAGTAATAAAAACCCCCACAAACTTTGAATGTGGTAGAAATATCAGTTAACCGGACGAAATCGATGCGGGACTATGAAAATAAGGACACATTCAATCCGTCAAGCATTCACACAAGCACTCACTCATTTATACACAACAACAAATACGAAAGCACACGCACGAAACGAAAGGCGCCCCGCATCCACCAGAGAACTGACATCACTGACCACCTAAACGAGGGAGGGGACGGGGAGTTAAACTAAAGGAAGAAAAGTGGGGACAGAAATAAAAGGGGACCAATGAGCAAACACACCCTAGCTAAGTTTATCAGAACAGGAAAGAAAAAAACTAAACGAAAAAAATATAAAAACCTACTCTAACCTAATTTCAGGGATGGGTTGCCCATGTTCAACCCAGGAAAACAATATTCTGATGCCTAACCGACATCAAAATGCCACTCCAAGTCAGCCCCTTTACACGGCACAAACGCGCAAGATTCACCCACCTTTTGCTGAATTCCGATGCGGTGAGCCGCCGTTTTCCGTCCTAATCTTGACTTTAAGCTGATGCTTAAAGTACAAGATCAGTTGGGAAGAGGTGAACTTCTCGCCCTCATGGAATCCCTTCTGACGCGTCGTCCAAATCACGACTCTCATAACCCCTAGTAAGCAACAGAACACATAGTGTTCAGCCTTCGTCAATTGCGGCACCACATTGCTACAAACAGAGCTAGCTTCAAGGACAAAAAACTTTCCCTGCAACATGCGAACCATGAGGCCTTCAACAAACTTGCACAACGGCACTACCGCCCTGCACCGAAAAAAGGCGTGACCAATGGTCTCGACTTCCCCAGTACAGCGACGACAGCTTGGATATTTCTCCAAGCTTGCTGAACAGAGTCTCTTGCCGACCCAGAGGGCTTCACGAATCACCAGCCAGGTGAGTGATGCCTCATCGTTATTGAGGCATTTCAACCCAGGCGCCCAAGTCCATATCGACCGAGCCTCCTGCTTCGTAAGACCGAGCTCGCCAATTAGATCATCTTGTGCGGCCCCCCTAACTAATACTTGATACAATGCCTTACGAGACAACGCCTGGGCGTTGGAGAGGCCATCCGTAGCCCGCAAGAGGAGCTTCAGAGCGCGACGACATTCACGATAGAAGGAGCACTCGGCACGTGGTGTACGGCCGGCCTCTTCTTCGCACGAGTGCACACTTCTCAGGGACGGGAAATGTTTCTGGACGTCTTCTTTCCAAAAGGCACCCTCCTCATCCGACCCGCGACACATTCGGTCTAGAAAGGTGATGCGAAGCATATATTGACGAATCTCAATGCTTGGCATACCCAGACCGCCCTCCGAGGGATGAAGGCAACAGATCTCGCGACATACCATAGGGGCCTTTTCTCTCCACAAGAAAGAGAACAAGGTCCGAACTAATAAAATTAGTTTGGCATACGGGAGTGGAAGCACAGAGAGTCGGTACAGGAGAATTGGATATATGTGTGAAATACATACTTCCGCCCTTCCCTTCAGGGAAAGGCCCCTCCGAGACCACAGATTAACCGCGACCTCGGCCTTCCCTTGTACCTCCGAACAATTCATTTCCAACTGGAGATCAGGACCGAACCAGACGCCGAGAATCTTGATCGGCCCATCCGTCCAGCGGAAAGGTCCGGGAAGAGAAACTCCCTTCCACTCACCCAACCGCAAGCCAACAGACTTATCGCGGTTGATCTTGGCCCCTGTCACCATCTCATACCCACTGATCTCCTTGCTGACTTCGTTAATCTCGGCTTTGCTCGACACAAGAACCGAAACGTCGTCAGCATAGGCTGAATACCTGGCCGAGGTGGAAGCACCAGGCAGCGAAATTCCGCGTAGGACCGGATTCGCCTTTAACTTGCGAAGGAATGGTTCCAACGCAAGAACGTAAAGCATGGGCGAGAGCGGACAACCTTGACGAATGGAGCGAGACAATACGAAAGGCTTCGATCTTACCCCATTCACTTCCACCAGCGCACCGGGGGTCGCATACAAGAGTCGGATCCAGGAGCGAAAGTCGGCTCCGAAACCGGCCGCCGAAAGGACAGCCTCCAGAAATCGATGGTCAACCCTATCGAAGGCCTTGGACTGATCCAAATTGATCAACGCGGCTTCACTGTCGACTTGTTCTAAGATCAAGCGTACCATGTGAAGGTTATCCTGAATAGTCCTGCCCTTCACAGCACAAGTCTGTTCGGGGCCAATCAGACGAGACAGGACAAGCTGCAGACGGTTGGCTAAGATCTTCGCCAAAATCTTTAAGTCCGTATTTAACATCGTTAAAGGGCGAAAGTTCCCTAACCCATCCCCACCGTTCTTGTCCTTACGCAGCAACTTGATCACACCCCTGGTGAAGCGTTGAGGTAAAGACCCTGCTTCATCCAGTGGTTGAAAATCAGTTCCAGCAAAGGAACAAAACGGGCGACAGCCTCAAGTACACTTCGTAGGGAAGACCATCTAGTCCCGGAGACTTATCCAGGCCAACCTGCTTCAGCGCTTCCCAGATTTCCGACTCTGTTATGGGACCCTCGCACCTAGCCGCTTCCAGCTGCCTCAAGGCAGGGAAAGTCAGCTAAATAGGCGTCGAACTGAGCAGAGCTCAGACCGGGCTCCCTGGTGAAAAGATCCTGAAAGTAATCCCGAAAGGCCTCGCATATGCCCGCGTTTGCAGTCACGGTCCGCTTATCCGGCAATGTGACGCCCGCTATATGTCGCCTAGACGCGTTCCTATTCTCCTCTGCACGCAGTTCAGCGGCCATGTTCGTCGCCTCAGAAGACATTCTTTTAGCCTAGCCCTAACTACCAGAGCTTGATCCTTCTTGATAAGCAAGGAGGACAACTCTGCCTTAGCTAAGACTATGTCCCCACTAACACGGGATTTCACGGCCCGATCAACTTTTTCTTCTAAAGCCGTTTGCGCCGCTAATCTATCTAGATTGAGTCGACGACTAAAATCGGCAGGAAACGTTCTAATTTTGGATTTTAATTTGCCCCACCAGGCGTTTCCCACAACCGCTCCCGTCAATTCCCTTTGTATCGTTAGTAACAGCTGGTCCCGGAAACCCTGATCACTAAAAAGTGAACAGTTCAATTTCCAGTAGCCAGCCAACCTAACCTTAGGCTTATCTAAGTTTACACGGACCCGGACAAGCCTATGATCAGTATAAACTATATAATGGAAACTTGGACACCCTAACTAAGACTCGGTCCAGGTAGCTCGCAATCGAGCCAGGAGCCGAGTTGCCACTATTTGTCCAAGTCCATGCTACCTCCCGAGGATGTTCATTCCGGTACTTATCGACGAGATCAAACTCATCGATAAAGTCCCGAAATGGTTTCACATCCGGGTTGTTAGTACTTTGTTTGTGCCCTATACGATCTATATCGGGGTCAAGGACGGCATTCCAATCCCCCGCTAAAACTACCCGACGAGATGTCGTCAAGTACGGCGCGATCTGCCGAAACAAAGCAGGCCGCTCGGCATGGATATTGGGCGCATAAAACCCAATGAGACGTAGAGCCTTATCCTTTATGGTAACATCCAGCACGCAAAGCCTGCCCGCCGGATCCGCGAAGACAAGGGTACATGCAGCCTTCAAAGGCTTGCTCACTAGGCAAGAGACACCCCTCGAACGACCATCAAAACATGCTGAATAAAGGGCGAACCCCTTAGACAGTATGTCCTCACGATCATGAGAAGAAAACCGGGTCTCTTGCACACAACACACATCCACCCCGAGGCGCTGAAGGTCACGAGAGAGCCTCGCCCTGCGAGACTCGGACCTCAGGCCCCGGACATTTACACTAGCTAACCAGAGAGCCATAGTGAAGCCTGATTAGGGTTGAACTACTGGTTTGAACATGGACGGGGTAAGGATACCGACCGCCTCTCCATAGACCCATGGCCCATCTCAGTCTTGATGGTGCCGTCTTGAGAGATACCGCCGATATCCCAGGGAAGGTCAATTTAAGTCCTCTATATAGGGAGGGTGAACTAAAACGGGGACCCTCCCTGCACAGAATTGTTTTAAATTTTTAAGCTGTTCATTTTGGGTGATTGCGATTGGCAATGTCATTTTACAAGAATTGATGGCCTCCTCAAGCATAGCCCAAATCGGTTTAGCTCCGGTTCCCGTTCTGATCACCGTGAGAACTCTTTGGGCCAGCGAAAAATTTTGGGGCACTTCAATGTCCTGGTCCGCAAACTACCTTATTGATAGCAAATACTTCAAGTATTTAATGCGGTTTCCGTAATCCCTGGCTCTCTCGGCCTGGGCAGGAGAAATACGACAGACATTTTCTCCTGTATTATAAAAACAATTGAGTCTTTTTTTTTTTTTTTTTCTTTTCCTTCTTGTGAGGGGCTTCTCTGTCGCTTGGAAGCAGGGGGTGGCATTTTAACTGGGGAATGACTGGGAGTATGTAGAGGTGTGCTAGCGGGGTTTTGTTTAACAGGGAAGGGGTAGGTGTGTTAAGGGGGTGTAGAAAGATCTGTGTCTGTAAGGGCTAGGATCTCGACTGGGGACGCGAATTGGATGGAGTTATCTGGGGAGAGGGTCGTTTCTTAGAGAGGGGATGGACTGGCTAGAAGACGCGGAAGGAGTTGGATTTTGGGATTGCTGATTATCTAATTTCTTTTTTAGCTCCTTAATTTTTTCGGTTTTCAGAAATCCTGGGTCGTACTTTTTTTGCTTGTCCTTGAAAGATATTTCAGAGGCCGGAGTATCGCCCTTAATGTTGCCAGAGGGAGTGGGGCTGTTAGTGCCTTTCGTCCTTGGGGCTTCAGGGGACTGAGGACCCGCTGTCCGGCGCTGTCCGGCGCTTCCCTCTGGCCTTACCAGCAACCAGCCATTCCCCCTCCTCCTTCTCCACAACTGCACTGGCAGCGGGCGAAGGCTCTTTGGCTTTTGATGACACGCCAACCGGAGGATTAACCGACCCGGTCCCGGAGGCTGGTACGCGAGGCAGAATCTACAGACGCGGTCAGAGGGGGATCTTGAACAACTGAAGCTTGACTTCCAGAGGCCTTCTTCTCTGGGCAGGCAGGAGGAGGAGAGATGACCAGTCCCTCCACACCTCCAGCATACCGGTCTTCGACCCGTCACAATGACCGGTAACTTCAAGCTACCAACATCCAGACAGTTGGGGATGGAGCGGAAGGCTTTCTCGTCTAGCATGATGTCAAAGCTCCACCCCCCGCTCAAGCTATCACAGGAAGCTCCCAGAATTTCGCCATACTGGGAGAAGAACGCGGCGAGATGTTCCCCGATAACTTGAGGAGGGACCTCGTATACTGTTACATGGTCCTTCTTCGGCCTTCGTACTCCGTACGCAGTATCAAATCTTTAGTTATTAGCTCGCGGCTAACCGCGGCGACGCAGTCTTCCGATGTGGGCAACAGTACGTCCCACATGAAAAATTTAGCTCCCTTAACTATTCTAAGGGGCTTAAACCCAAAAGGATTCTAGTTTTTTTTCAACACTGTGTTTTTCGTCGAGCGACAAATTTTGCGCGTACGCTTGTCCACGACGAAAACTGACACTATTCTTTTTTCAATTTTCTTCAATTCTTGAGGGTCTTCCAAGAGTCCACCTTCTACAACAAGGTGAGCGTAACTCTTGGCACGCTCCAAGAACTCCGCTAAATTGATTACGCACTTTGGTGGGGACGACCAACAAGAGGGCGATTCCCCGGCCTCAGGCTTATCTTGCGGTTCATTTCTGCTTTCTTTGTCTTTTTCAGAATTTTGGCCATTATTGGCCTCCGTAGGTTTTTCTTTTTCCTTGATATTGCCATTATTGGCTTCCATAGTATTATTTTTTCCTTTTTCTTTTTCTTTTTTCCCAGCGGTTTCAACGTCGCTAGGGGAAGTATTCTCAAGTGCAGGAAATTCATTAACATTGTCTTTGTCCGGGGGGTCTTTTTTCGTGGGGTTGAATAGATGCTTACGTATCGCCTTTCTATAATCCGACAAATTTGGCTTTTTTTATGACTAAAAAGGAAGGAGCTTTTTTTTCCTTCTTTTCCATATTTTTGTATTAACAGGGAAGGGGAGGGAGAAAAGGGGTGAAAAAAAAAAAAAAAAAAAAAAAAAAACACACAAATCTCACCCGGAAGCGAGACAAACAATCAAAAATAAAAAACACGTAAAATATTATACAAAAAAGAAAAACAAAAGGAAAAACGAGAAAAAACGCTTAGACAAAAAGGAAGAAAATACGAAAATATGCAAAATATACAGAGCTAGCTACAATTTAACAAGATGGCCGACACCAAAACAAATAAACAATAGAAAATAAATAGAAAAACGTTAGAACAAAATAAATGGACAAATATATGTACAAATAGGCAGTAAATAAAGGTTTAAAAAAAATTAGACAAATATACAATACAAAATGGCAAAGAAAAAACACGAAAAACTTAAAAGGTATTAAAAAGGAAAGAAAAAAGAATTATTAACGGTACGTCAACGCAACAACGAAGAACAGACAGGGGTTAGAGAACAAACAAAAAAAAAACGGAGATATAATTAAAGGAGAAATAAGAGAAAATGAAAAAGACAGAAAGGAAATTTAAAATAAAACGAATAAACAAAATTAACGTAGATAATTTTTTTTTTTTTTTTTTGATTCTTTTTTAAAAAGAGGAGGTAAAAAAAAGGAAAAGAATAAAAATAAAAATCTTTTCAAAAAAAAATTCGTAAGAACACAAATCAAATAAAATAATAAAAGACAAACTTAACAAAAAGACGTTCAACAAGCAATCAATATAAGGAACAAACGGAAGTCAGAAAACAGTCCAACAAAGGTCTGGTCGTAAATTCTCACTGACTGGGTTCGCTCGTACCTTTAAATTTATAATTTTTTTAATCACGTGACAGGATCCTGAAAGCATTGTTTTTTCATCAGATCAAAAACTAGGTTGATGTTATTCGGACGTAGTGGTGAGCAGGTAAATTGTTTTTTAATATTTGTTAACCATTCAGAAAGCGCCTTACAAAACTCAGTCTGGAGCCTGATATGTTTTGTTTTGCTTATTGAGAACAATGTACGTGAAGATATACGAGATAATTTAATACTTATTGTCCAATGAGAAGTTCAGGTTTTCAGAAAACATGTATGAATCTGTGATCCGCTTTTTGCACGAAAATCGACATTGATGAAAAAGTGGTAGCGGACAGCTAAACACCCATCGAATTCACTACAGTTATGGGGGGGGGGACAATTCAGTTGAATTACAATTTTAAAATGAAATTCCTACCATAAAAAAAGCTAAGTCACGCAGATGGTTTGTCGAGTCTCAAACCTAAATTATGTGAACCTTTAAAAGATACGGTAATTGTATCGCTAAGAGCTGAGAAGGAAATTAAGAACGTTCTCTGAAATACCGCATGTGATCTCGCAGTGATGCTGGATGAAATTAAAAGCTCAGGTGGATACTTTTATTAGAAAGGAAAAAAGAAGCAAGTAAAAGATTGAAAGAGAAAAATAAAATTAAAGAAAAAAAAAACTGACGGTGACAATATTTTCTCAATGTGCGGTGAGGTTTTAATGTCTGGTAAAAGAGTAGCAATGCCTGCATCTCTTCAGAAAAGGATGTCGAAAGAATTTCATACAGGCATCCAGGTATCTGGAGAATGAAATCTCTCATGCACAGCTATGTCTGCTGGTCCAATATAGACAAAGACATAGAGAGATTAATAATAAAACCGAGCAGAGGTTGTGACATCAAAATCACGGCAAAATCACCACCAGTTAAATTCCACTCTTGGCCAAAGATACACACCGTGGTTGAGATTACACATCAATTTCTCAGGGCTGATAAATGGTGCCTACTATCTAATCGTTATCGACAGTTTTTCCAAATGGCCAGAAATTTTACAATGCAAAAGTCCAACTTCTACAATTGAAATAAACTTCTTTCATGAATTATTTGCTAGATACGGTATCCCCCATTTAATTATTTTTTAACATCACGCAATTCACTGCTAAAGAATTTAAAAGTTTATGTAAAAAAAACTTTGCGATACGACATATCGAAAGTCCCCATACCATCCAAGATCGAATTGGCAAGCAGAACTCTTTGTCGATACATTCAAAAAGGTATTAAAAAATAATGGACGTGAAACTAAGGATATATTATTACAGCAGTTTTCGTATGTATATTGGATGATACCTAATCCTAACACGGTATCAGGCATTTCCCTGGCAGATCTAATGATCGCAAGGAAAAACCTCTTTACTGTTATGAATGGACTGATCCATTCATGGTAAGCAGCCGTGGGTAATTGTCTGGTAGGAAGAAAATAATACTATTTACAATGACTTGTCTCACTGAATATTGAATAATAGCATTTTGTCTGACTCTGTTGATTTAAGTGTTGTGCTTTGAGCGCACATCACAACAGTAACCTTTACGAAAATGCTACAGCATAACAATAACTTACTTAACTAAATTGTAATAAACATTAAAATTTCACCTATAACTTCAGTTTATATCAACTGTCTTTAGTAGTTTATAAACTAGCCCAGCATACATCCATATAATTAAAATTCCTTTCTGAAACTATTAATGAGGTGTGAAGTATATCTATATATAAATATTTACACCATCCTCCCAGACACACACATAAATGTAAGCGCAAACACAATTCAACAGTAAACATCACATTTGATTTTGAACAAACACATCTCAACAATATTTGAGCAGTAATTTCACTCGTTTTTTTCTCTAAGTATGCATTTGCGCTATTCTGATGGTAGCAATTGGTAAAACTTCTGCCCAAACAATAAACTGTTCAAAATTAAACCAACTATAAGAAAATAGCATTAGAAACACCAAACAAGAAGAGAAGTGATTATGCCGAAGCTTCATATTAGACATACTACCACAACCCATTTGTAGATCCTAAAAAAAGAAAATTCTTCAGTATGTGTGGCATTGTCAAGAACCATTCACCATAAAACACTGACCGACAAACAAATCAAACCAAATCTAAAATTTCTACGATAACTGATAACGGACATCCATTTAGACATGGCACGTGGAACTGGAACAGTCTAACCCAGCGAGCGAAATAAAGGGTTCAGTTCGACATTCCAACCACCTGAAGAAGGCCGGAGCGTACAACGGCCGAAACGTTTTGATAAATATGGCAACAAAGATAAGGACAATAGTCCGAATAATGTAAATAGTGAACATAATACCTCATCTCAGAAATATAGACAAATAACTGCATTGTTTCTTTCCAGGTACGAGGGTAGGCTGAAAAGCTCATAGGCTGGAAGGAGTGACGCTATAGCTGTGATATCTTGCACGTAATTAATTAATTTCAACTCTTATTGTGTCCGGAATGTTTTTCATTTGTTCACGGAGTCGGCCTTATTCCAAAATAGTATGATATGTTTGGCTACAGCATCTAGGAGTAAAGTTGAAAAAGTGGGATAAACTGACATTCGCATTTATAGATGTTTTCATAATAAGCTTCCAAATGAGTTGTGAATAATTAGTAGATTTTACAAAAAAAAAAAAAAAATCTTTATTAGGTCTCCAGAGTTATCTCCCTTGGATCATGATTTTCAAAAAAAAAAATTTCCCATTTTGAAAGTACGCTACAAATGATCAGAATAAGACACCAAAATATTTTTCTTATTTACATATATAATATTTTTATTTCATGAAAGTGAATGAGATTTTTTTATTTAAAAGAAAAATATATGGACATAGAATATTAAGCAAACACTTGAAGAATAAATATATAAGAGTTCAAGAAAGAAAAATATTGATAATAAAACACAGCAGACCAGAACGCAAATATTGCTCTCACATTATGAAAGCCAATTGTAAAAAGAATAAAAAAAATCAAAAGATAAACTCTATTTCTAACGTGTAACTATCACTTTAAAAATTTGGGCTTGCTTTATATTTCTTTTAATTTGATCTAATTCCTCTAAATTATTTTTTTTATTATGATTTATTAATTATCCTTATCTATAATTTATCTGCCACAGTCCACCCATACAAAAAGCGTAGCACATGAAGGAGCCGCCTCTTTTAGCAGGCCTTGCCGAGCAACACACGTGTGGTGTTTCCAGTTCAGACTTGATCTGTGACAGCAGCCATGAGACCAGATCTCTGAGAAACCAGTTTTCCTGTGTTCTACCATTTGGGAAAGTCCGTCAGTCATTATCTCCATGTTAGGGAAAGACATGTGTATATTGTTGTATTTGTTTAACGTAAAATAAAACCTGTTCTTTTTTTACACTGTTAATAACTAATTCTCAATTTAGACCTCTGTAATTGCCCCCTTGTACTCAACCAGTTATTGCATCCTGGGTATGACGATAAACTACATCCATGCCCTGGATAAGACAGTAAACTACATCCAACAGCAAGGCCTCTGATCAGGAGGTTTCGAGGAGCATGTAACCACCTCTCAATTGCTGGTGTTCTCAGGTCCACCCTGACCCGGGGTGGTAGCACATGTTAGGGTCCCAGCTATGGGCAAATAGTTAACCTCCAAACTGGAGTCAAAACACTACGAAAGTATAAAAATAGGTTTTAATACCAGAAATACTTTGTAAAAAAATTATTACCAGTAATACATTTTTGAAAAAAAAAATATTACCAGCGATAGATTTTTAAACAAAATAAAAAAAATATTACCAGCAATACATTTTTGAAAAAATAATATTACCAGCAATTATTATCTACCTCTTAAAGTTATGGGTCAGTTAGTAAGACTTGTATCACTAAACCATTATTATCTCCAAAAAATAAAATAAAATTGCTTACAAAATATTTAGATTTCAGCATTTAATAACCCACAATGATGTTGATATGCTGCCAAACAAAAACAACCAACTAAACTCAGAAACTAAAGTCACCATTGAAATGCCATGGACGAGATTAAGGGAAATCCTATGCAATCTTTAAAAATATGAAAGAATTTTTTGTTTTTTAATAATTTTTGGAGATTAATATTCATTTGATTTTCCTCAAGCCAAAATATTTGTCAAAATAAAAAGTTAAATTTGTTTTTATTTACAAATTTCAAATTTGAAACTGCTTACATCATTGATAACTGTAGGATGCTAGAGCTGTGAAATTTTACATGTATTCATTTCAACTTTTCTTATTAATAACTGCTAGGTCTTATAAGGAGGTCTACATAGCCTAGCATATGTGTTGATTCTTTGAGACATCTGACTCTTCAGTGTTCTTCTATGTTCAGCATTTTCACTTCATTCCACAGGGGCTTGATGAATACTTCTTTCCCTCTGTGCACCATCAGCCATTGTATTAATATTTAAGTTTACCTTTAAAAAAATTCAACAGAAAGAGATGAAAGACTCATCCAACTCTTTCCAAATCTTTTGAACTGTCCTCAGATTGACACCCAAACACTATGAAATATTTGTATTGCAGCTTCCGGCATGAATTCCAAGCACGCCATTTCCAAATTTCTGGCAGAGTAAATTGCATCATGGTGCCCTTTTTTTCACAGACAGTACCAAACTAATCCTACTATACTGTGCAGTTGACAAAATCAAAAACAAACAATGCGCATGTGCAAAATGAAAAATATAAAATGACAACAATTTACCCATCACACCCTGTATGCATACTGTATATGCACTGTATGTATTAACTCACACACACTTATACTCACTAGTAAAAAAAAATACACTTGTTGGGGCAATAAAAAGCTTGTCTTTACCCATGCATAGAGAGATAGATCACATGACGACAGGGTTGTCCCCATTGGTCGATCCTGCCACAGTTCGCCCATACAAAAAGCGTAGCACGTGGAGAAGCCCCCTCTTTCAGCGAGGCTTGCAAAGCAATACACGTGTGGTGTTTCCAGTTCAGACTTGATCTGTGACAACAGCCATGAGACCAGATCTCTGAGAAACCAGTTTTCCTGTGTTCTACCATTTGGGAAAGTCCGTCAGTCATTATCTCCATGTTAGGGAAAGACATGTGTATATTGTATATTGTTGTATTTGTTTAACGTAAAATAAAACCTGTTCTTTTTTTTTACACTGTTAATAACTAATTCTCAATTTAGCCCTCTGAAATTGTCCCCTTGTGGGTAATGTGTCTCATTTTGGGAACCCTGGCATTAAATCAAAAAAGAAAATAAATGTTTTTTTTTGCTTACTTAATACAAGGCCTAAGTGCCACTCAAGGTAGAATGGGGATGTTAAAAGTGCATATAGGGAGGGAACAAAAGTTGCATATTATAAGAACATATAGGATAGATAAAGGTTGATCTCTGACTTGAAAAGGTTAAGATTCTAGTAATCAAGTAAACATCCCTCTCAGGAGTCGATTCCACATTGCAACAGTTTTAGGAAAGAAGCTGTCTGAGTGAAAATCCCTCCACACCGATGTAATATTAGGGGAATGAGGATAAGTTGACTCTGTTTACATCGTATGACAGGTTCTATGAAAGTCTGGACAGGAGGAACCAAGGAATGTAGTTAACATCTGCCATAAAAGTAGTAGCAGAGCAGCGAAATGCTAGCAACGTTACATTTATGGAAAAAGGGTTGAAGGGGTGGAAAATAATTCAGCAACCTGAAGGCTGCACAAACACTTTTGAATTTGGTCAGCTCCAACCCAGACAAAGGCAGCAATATTCCATTTGTTCTGATTTGGTTCTTGTAGAGATAGAGCATGGTAAAAGATGCTTACCGGAGTTGGGCAGTGAGTCAACCATTTTTTGCAGCATCTTTAACAGTGTATCATATGAGTTCCACTTGAGGTTATGGGCTTTTGGCCTTTGAAAAAATGCCTGAAAACTATACCATGTGTTGACCCAAGATGTGTGAGCAAAATTGGATAAATGGAACTGTTTGGAAGCCATTGATGGTTGTTCTAGCACAAAGTCACAAGTCATCATGACTGAGGGTTTGAGTGTACTTGCCTTGTTCAAACTGTTGATCATGCCAGATAAGGTGTTCTCTCCCAGAAACTCTAAGGAAGGTCCACTTGACTTTGTTGCAATATAAACCACATGGCTCTATGGGTGTTGAACAAATACAAATATGCCTGAGCATGCGTCTGCAACAGGGACTAACTAGCAGATGGGTGGACTTGGAAACTAGTAGTTGGTCATTATTATTACTATTATTATTATTATTATATTATAGTCCAGCAATTAAACTGATCCTGTCTTTTTATATCAATGAAAAGCTTGAGCCAACCATACTGCCTCCCAATACAGTGTCTGTCTTGTGCATGTGTATACCTTTGATAGTCAGATAAACATCTTATCGCAACCAAGACTTGGGAGACAGAATTTTGTTCATCTACAGGTTTATTGATAGCCAAAAGGTGTTTACTGTCAGAAGCACACACACACACATGCAAGACAGGCTTGTATTGGGAGGGGTGGTATAATGAAATAGTGAGGGTGGAATTTGGAGGATAGAATAAACAACGAGCTTAAGGCACATAGTTTCCATTTTCTCTCTTCTCCAAATTCCAATCAAAAACATGTTAGAAAAGAGCCCGTTAAACTGAGGGTTTATTGTATCTTTCTTAATTATGTAGCATAGTAGTACAAACATTTTAAAATAACAGCTTAGATGATTAAATTTGAGCCCATTTAACAGGATCAGTACTTAAACAATATGTGGTTATCACCCCAACCTTGTCTTCCCAAATACCTGTTCAGTGACACTGTTTCAAGACTATAAAAGAATGGACATATCCTTCCTCCTTTTTTTCAATATGTCCTAGCAGTAACAACTAGTACTCTTCTCTCTTCAGATAGATTTCTTAATTAAAAAAACAAGGGCATAATATTTTCTTTGCCTTTTTAAACTATCTGTATGCATGTAAATATAATTTTCTTTTTCTTCTTTTGGGAGTTTTGTTGCTCATTATAAATAAATGCATAAAATTCTTCTACTTTTTAAAATTTACTTCCTTCTGAAAATGTTGAATTCAATTATTTTGGAAGTTCTGTCTGAATTTCTGTGATGTTGAGTTATTATTTATACTCAGGCTATTGTCTTCATCTTTGTCATTAGCACATTTACACCTTTTTTCTTTCATTCTTGAGAATTTATAACAAAAATATTACAAACTATTTATTTATTAGATTGTTTATTTACTAGAATAATTTTGTATTTACAACATTCTAAAAACGAATTAAAAACACTAATACAATATTTATCATTTACCAATTTATAAAGTAATAAATATGAAAACAATTTTTTATTTATAAATTTAAAAGAGTTTACTAAATTATTAAAATATGTGAATAAACTATAAGGAAGTCCATATTATTTACCATTTTATAAAATTCAAATCAATTGACAATTAGCCAATATTTTGCCAACCATTCCAATAAATAATATAATCAATAAATAATGTAAATAAACAATAAAATAAATAAATACAGTTTGTTATTTTTGTTGTCAATTCTCAACCTCAACCACCCTAATGTATAAATTCACTTTCATATGTTTAGGTTTTATTACAATTGTAATCATTTCTTTTTGAAACAAACATTGCTGAAGAGTGAAGGTAGTTAAAATAAAAATGGTGTCATGGGAAAAAAACGTCCTTTTCATATTTTTATTTTTTCAGGCACAAAAGATCCATGTTTGCTACGTTTTTATTATAAGATGTTAATCAACATGCAATCATTTTAGAATTGTAGAAACAGAATAACTGTTTCATAACAATACTGTTGTAATTTCTAACCTTCATGTTCACAAAAAATAATGAATCAAAAAGACGGTCATTCCCTTGACGCAGTTAATACTGTACTCTTTTGACTACCTCGGTAATGTTTGGGTTTTATTAAAAAGCAATGATTAGAATTTAATAAAACCCAAACATATGAAAGTGGATTTATGCCTTTTCTTTATTTTTGAGCATCGATAACAAAGATATTAAACACTATTTATTTGATTGCTTATTTACAAGAATAATTTTATGTCAAGTGAATCATGTTTATTCAAATTTTTCTGGTTTTATAATTCATTGATATTTTTATAAAATTATAAATAAAAACCTGGTTTTCATAGTTATTTATAAAATGGTAAATAATAATAATTACATTGTAGTTGGTTTACATATTTTGATAATTTTGTAATCTTTTATAAATTTTGGAAGATTTCTTTCCAAATTTCTTTCTTTATAAAATTGGTAAATAATATGACATTGCACTTGGTTCGCATATTTTTATAATCTTGTAAATAAACATTGCCGAGGGAGTCAAAAGTGTATTCAGTAATAGCAGTGTCAAAGGAATAACCGTCCTTTTGACACAGCGTTTTTTTTAGGGTGGGGGGTAGGAAGGTTAAACGTTGTCAATCCTAAATCACTGAAGTTAGCATCCCTTTGTGAAAAATTTCAAAATTTCCTACATACAGACCTCTAAAAACATCAATTAACTCACTAATACCTCCGCTACACTCACACCAGAGGAAAATATTTTTAGAATAAAATAAAAGTTGAGCATATTGAAGTGGTACCGAAAAATACGGATTTAAAAATATATATATAATAATTTCTTTCAATAACCTGCCAAGGGAGGCAACTCTAACTACATTTAGCAGACACAATTTTGTCAAGACTTCTGTTGCTGTGAACGTAGTTATGTCTTTTTAAAAAATTACATTGCCTGATGTCGGCGTATATATAAATATGTTTTCAAGACACTGTGAAATGTCGGTTATTGCCATATCTCCAAACCAGCATAGATATGCAATACGATATGTTTTCTGACATTTTTATTACATTGTTTGTTTGGGGTGCCATTCAGCTTTGTCTGTACAACAGACATTTGATCACAACCAAAATGGCAGCATCTATGAGAAAACGCTATAAGTATCGTTATTATCACTTATTTGGAGTAAATAGCGATTTCCTATTTTTTCCAAAAACAAGCCAGCATAGCTAGGCAACAATGAAAGTATTAATGAGACGACATTTGGTTTGTAAACCAGAAATTATTTATTTATGGATCTGTTGGGACTTTTGGGTCATTTGATTTATCAGAAGGATTTTTGTTATTATCGGTTGCGTGTCTAACCGTGTCCCAAACAAATATACGAACAAGCGGAGATTTCAAACAAGAAAAAAAACGAGACATATATAGATCAAAACAATAAAGCATTTATATACAATTAAACATTTACAAACTGGAACAATATGTGTATTAATGCGTGCGAAAATTGTATGTGTTTGCTAGAATGTTTGATGTCTCTGTGTCGTTATGTTTGCTATTTTCTTGTTTGTATCAAATATTGAAGTAATAAGATTTAAAAGTTTTTGGCAAAAGTTTGTCAAAGTAGTCTACCTTTGAACGTGTTTGTATTTGTATCGTATTTCGTATTTCCTATTTTTGTAATGATTATAAATCAATATGTATAAGAAATTTAGTGGAAAGTTTCGAGAGTCGTTCGTTGAATGTTCAAAGTGAGTCAGTGAGTGTTCTTTGAAAAGCGCGGCAAGATTGTGTTTCCAAACGTCGTGGAGTATTTAGGCAATTGCTCGGTGAATTTGCTAGACTGACTGCATGGGGTTGGTAATTTTCTTTATCGTCTGGTCAGCGATGACTAAGACGGGAGTCGGTGAAATGTTACATCTTGAAGGTTGGTAATTACAGCTACTCTGCTGCTCCGCTTCCACTGAATGGGGCTGTCTGCTTTTCCTTTATATAATATTTGGGTTTCCAAAAGTGGCTCAACTCGTTTTTGGCGCAATTCCTGTTTCAGAAAACGATTGACCAATGGAATTGCTTGGTTCGATTCTTGCCATTTCTATTGGTTGAGGTTTTTCTGTACGTAGGCGTACGATGTGGACTGTGCCTTTTTAAGGTTAGAGAAGGTTAGAATACTAGAAGAGTCCACAGATCCATTAAACTTTAAAACTTACAGGCCGTAGATATGAGACCCTCAGCGATGACTGAATTCACTCTGGTGGTAATGTCCTGTGAGGTTAACTTGCTAACTATTGTTCTATAGTGAAGTGTTTGATGACTTCTATTTTATCGGGAATTTAACTGCAGATTACATCAAAGAAGACTGAACATTGGAGAAATAATCTGAATAAATCCTTAATCATTGATTGTGGGTCACTGCCATAGCTTGAATACCCTGGGGTCTTTTGAACACCCCATTTTAAAATATTTTAGATATATTATTTAATTCTTAGTTTTCTTGCTATATATTATTTTCAGTGTTTTGTCTGGGTTTTATAGGAAAAATAAAAATGAAAGAAAAGAAGAGCTTTTATTTTGAAATGTTTATTTAAAAGGCTGATATTAAAAATTAATTTAAGTTTCAAAAATTCAAGTATGCAAAAAAAACAAAAACAACAAATTTTGATCTCTATTTGGTGAGATTTCCAAGGAGTACTACATTTTGAGCTTGTTCCACACAGTCACGCTATCAACGCTAAAGTGTATTGTTAGAAGCTAGACTGCATGTATGACAAACTAAAGACGGAGTATCCTGCTTTGATTAGTCAAGGTTAGGCTTTGTTTTGGCAAAACAATGCAAAGCCAGACACCACCAGGTTGATTAAGTTCAAACAGACTAACATGATTGAGATTCTTCCACATCCACCATTTTGTCCCAATGCTGCTCTGAGTGACTATAGCCTATTCAACTCAATCGCACACTTTCTCTGCAACCAGCAATTCAACACTTTTGATGAAGTGAAGGAAGCTTGTTTACAGTTTTTTGATTCAAAGCCAGTGGACTGCTATCTGAGACAGATTCAAATATTGGCTGATCGCTAACAGAAGGTCGGCAAAAGTGATGGACTTTATTTTGAAGAATAAATCTTGGTGTTGCTCCATAAAATTGTTGTTTTCTTTCTACTTCCTAAGAGTGTCAGGACTTTTTAGCCAACCTAGAATTGCATTTTATATTCAGTATAATCTTTTAAAACAATTTATGAACAAGCTGACTCTTACTCACTTTTTTTTTTAACATATCAAACAAGGAACAAGAAGGTTACTGTGATCGCTCTTGCTTTCTCTCTGTCCCAGCAGTGACTACTAACTCATCTCCCACCCAGTCTCTACATCATTACACACGGCTATCTCTCTCTTGCTAACAGACAGCTTGTAACTGACTGCTGTTTCAGCACCCTCTACAGGCAGCTCATGACTGAAAATTGTAGCTGTGATTCTGCCTATATAAACCTATGATCAGAACTTACTACCTTCCAACCAAGTGGCACTTGATCCTGAGAGTTTTTGTTTATTTACTCTACTTCCTTTTTACTACTTCAGGACAGCAAGTGGATGCTTTGAAAATCCCACTTTCAAGCCTTACTGTTGATTATAAAAATATTATAAATATGTTACATAAGAAGAAGTTAATTAAACAAGTGGCACTACTTAAATTGACTGGTCCACTTGTAAATACGGGGAAGACTTTTGAAGGGAAATAATCTTTGTAGCTTAGCATTCTTAAACCTTTCTCACATCACATTTGTCAGAATCAATAAATATTGATTTTTCTTTAACATTTTAGAAGGAATGTCTCCTGTTCATAATATAAATACAGTTTCAAATTGATCTCTGACTTTTTAAAGAGTTATCCGTATTTTGATTTTATTTACAAATTTCAAGTTTGAAACTGCATTTACATCATTGATAACTCCATAAAACCAATATTGCCCCCACCATCTAATCTATAATTATCTACCAGATACCTAAACTCTGCATATAAGATCAAGGAGATATTTTAAGCTATTTTGGGAGAAAAAATAGGGGATTTTATATATTATCAAATACAGTAGAACAATTTTAAACTTTTAATAAATTGCAACTATTTTTTTTAATATTTAACAATATCAAATTTATACAAATTTCATACATAATTCAATCATATTTGACATCGAATTAATACAATATCAATAATGGCTTGTTTTGTGCTAGTCTTTCATTAAGGAAAATAGAATTTATGTTAAAGTTAAAGTGCTGAACATTTAAGCTACACATTATTTAAAAAACTGCTGATTATTTGGACATACATAGAAAAAATATTGTTCAAATATATTTGTCACAAAAAGCAAAACCCACAAAATATATTTTTTTGTGTGTGTGTTTTAAAATAAAATACAAATTTAACAATTTTTGGTTATTTTTTTTTTAAGAGAAAATATATCACAGGATCCAAAAATTTGTACAACAACAAAAACAAGAAAGTTATTTTTGGCCCAATATTATGACATTAAATATGACAAAAATTTGATATAATTTTTTTTTTGTTTCCAAGAAAGAAGAAAAAATAATTATATAGACTAAAATTCATATTAACAATAACAAATAATTATTTACATGCGCACCGTGTCTGCATGTAAATAATGTAATGATAACTCCTCATCCGAGAAATTCAGACAAGAAAGTAACAAACTTGGAAAATATTTGAGTCAATCTAATTTCAACTACTAACCAACAACTTTTTTTTAATATATGGAATGGATATATAAAAAGTGTAAATATCTCTTTTTACTGTTAATTAGAATTTTCAATCACATATACACACATATATATAATGTATGATTTAGTATCAAAAAATGTTCTAGATTGCCTGATATCATAAGAATAATATTCATAAAGTTTGACATCAATCAGCTTTAAATATCAGTTTTATAAAGATTCCATATTTATGTGCTATTATAGAAAAATAAATAATTATTTTATAAAAATGAAATTGAAAATTAATATCGAAGATGAAATTTTGAAGAAAATAAATGTGACCACAGAAAGTATAAAAAGTAGCAAAAGAAAAATATGGAAGCATTGTGGTGTAATAATATTTAGCCTCATTACTGATGTTTCAATCTCAATTTCTACCAAATGTGCATTTTGCATCATGTCTTATTTTGCAAATCTCAAACCTTTCAGAAATGTATGGTAATGGTGAGATTAGCCATTTTCATACAGGAAACATTTAATTTTCATTGTTAATGTTGCTTGAAATTTATAAAATCTTTCACTTTAAACAGTTTTTGAGGAAAATTGGCTTCTCAGGTCCATTGTTATTGCTCTTTCTAGAATTGACAGGAGTTTCCTTCCAAACATTTTGTTTAAGGTTTGGTGGAAAGTTAACAGCTTGATTATAGCCATTTTAGTTGTTGATGCTATTGGAAGTGTTGACTTTGCTATTCGATAAATCTCTTTCTTTGGGATTTTGCAGCACCAGTCTATAGGATCTGATGAAGAATTGTCTTCTTTAAAACCTAAAGGATTTATTTATTTAAAGCCATTTTTAATCATTGATCAGAGAAAACAGTTATAGTAAAACTAATAAGATATCCACACAGGTTTGGTATGAATGCATAAGAAAAACTCAAATTGGTTCTTCTTTGACTATGAACCTGACCATAAAGGCTGTTTTCAGGGTGTTAAAGAAATTCTGTTACAATTTCCCTTAAAAACTCATGTGAAACAATTGGTTAATATTCAGAGAAAATGATTGCTAAATAGAGTTTGTGAATAAAATTTCTAAATCAAGTGCAAGTACAGAAGAAGAAATGTGAGTAATAGCATTTATATAATAATAGCTGCTCATTTTCTGAGTACAGCCATCAGTTAGGCTGATTATCTAGTCCCTATTACAAACACCTGCTCAGACACATTTTTCCTTCTTCACCACACAAAGAGCCAACATGTGGTTGATACTGCAACTATACTAAGACCTTAGTTACAGTTTCTTAGAGAGCGCAAAATCTGTCACAATCCACAGTTTGAACAAGGTCGATAAGCAAAAACCCTCAGTCACAATGACTTGAGATGCTAACACAACCATTGATGGCTTCCAAACAGTTCTGTCTACCCAGTCTCACTCACAAGCCTTGAGTCAACCCATAGTTCGGTTTTCAGTCACTTTCCATGCTGAGATTGTTTCCACTAAACTGATAAGATCAAGAACTCACTTTCATGACAAATTGACTATGGTGAGCCTCATGATCAGAAAGCAAACATTCTAACCACTTGGCTACACTCCTATCTATGCATGCATACATAATGGATGTTGACTTGTTAAACAAGTATGACATTGTTGTCAAGTCTTATCCATGGTTTTAGTTCTTGTGAGAATGACAGTGGCTCTTGAAGGCAGCAAATGACTGGCAATGCTTGTTGCAGATGTGTCAGATTAAGATGTTTTGTACAGGGCCTGGTTTGTTTGGTAAAGTCTGTTCAGTTTGTGGATTTTCATGTGACTGGTGAAATCAGAGCAGTTTCTACAGGTCTTCCGCCATGCCCCATGTTATTTGCAGTATAGTACTGATCATAATTTATCAAAATTCTACTAATATAACTTCATGTGGCTAACATACATACATTATATATATAGATTTGATAATAAATCAATAAATGTTAAAGTGAATTATCTCTTGACTGACTCCAGAGTTTCATGTAACACAGCTAAGTCTCTCCCTCTTTTTATATATATATATATATATATATATATATATATATATATATATACACGCACACACAGAGGTAAAAATTCATGGGTAAATAATTCAAGTGAATCCTAATAATATAAAATATTAAAACTGATCCACAAAGAGAGCTCAATGTATTTATTACAGATCATATATAAATAAATTACATATAAGAGAAATTTAAAAATACCCCATATGTACAGCTATTCTCCCTGCAAGAATTACTTTGTAAGGATTGTCAACACCATGGGCTTTGGAGATAAGTTTTTTTGTATCTCCAAACCCCTTGGTGTTGACAATCCTTGCATGGTAATTCTTGTGGGGAGAAATAGCTATACATATGGGGTATCTTTGAATTTCTCTTATATAATATATATATGTATGTATGCACTAGTTACAAAATAGCTCTACTACACTTCACATATTGATCATTTTTTTAAAAAATTGGTTAGAACTGTTCCATTTTGAACTACAATGGTATAATATATACAATATAATAAGATTTGAGTATATAACCCTGTAGTACAGTCGTCACTATGTAAATTTTTTTGGCTGGTAGTGGTGGGGGTGTGGAAATAGCATCCATTAAAATCTCAATGTTGTACATATATTTAACTAAAATATTTAATTTTTCACAATATTAAAGAACAGAAAATTGAAATGAACCAAATGTTTAGCCATTACATGTTTCTCCCCCTAATTTCTATTTCACAATTTATTTTCGTATTTTTAGGGACAGGAGCTAATTAGATTTATCTGGTAATATCTGGTAATACATTTTTAAAGGTGGAAATTAATTTATCATACTTTCCTGTTTAATATGATTTTATTATATTTCTATATATTAATAATATATGAAAATGAAAATAAAAATGTTCTTTCATTAAGAATGAAGAGAAAAAGCTTAAATAAAAATAATAAAATCTTTTTTAAGATAAAAAAAAAACAAGAAAATCTAAATATAAACAAACTTGTTAAAAAAAAAAAAACTGAACATATTTTCAATCTGTTTCAAATAAGGTGTTAATTAATCGGTCATACTTTTTCTTTTTTGATATGACTTTATTATATTTCTATATATTAATAAACTATGTAAAGAAAAAACATTCTTTCATTAAGAATGAAAAGAGAAAAAACTATAAGAAAACCAAAATATAAATAAATTTTATCTTATGAGCAAAACAAAAAAGATATTCAATTACACTGATTCCCAAAGAACAAACCTTGCTAACATATCAAATACATTTTATAAACAGTTGTTATTAACACCTGTGTTGATTTTATAATCGTGTTTGATTACCTGTTGTTATGAGTGTATTTGCAATCTGGCTTTTTCAAAGAGAGGGTATCTTAAGCTGAGTGAAAATTTCTGGAAACCTGATAAAAATCTTTTTTGCCTTTTAATTTTCATTCAAAATTCCTCGTATAATACACAAGAAAATATGGTATATCAGGCTACCGACTTATTGATTCATTTATTATATATTAATTAATTAACTTATTATATTATATATTAATTAATTATTATAATTCACTTATTATATATTAATTAATTAACGTATGTGTCAATTTTCTTCCCCTGTTTATTAATATAAACAATCTCATAATTTTAATGACTTTCTTTACATCTCTTAAAATGCCTTCTCGTAATCCTATTAAATCAGATCCAATTTCCAATATAATAACTAGAAATTCTATGAAAATTTAATGATTTTTTTTTTACTTGAATTTTCTGACGAATCTTATTTCTTCATTTAATGATTGACTAAACTGATGAGGATTTCAGCGACATTAAAATATCCATAGAAATTCTATCGCCTCGTTAAATATTTGAGCTTAGCAACTTTAAGACAACATTGCAATACCAACCATAATTATGAACACTGGTTGTTATTTTAAGAAGTAAAAATGAAAAGATTTGAAATTGGCAACTTTCTCCATTTCACTGAAACAGACGGCAAAAACTTCTATTTTCTCTTCTTTCATTTTCTCACTAAAACCAAACAGCCTCTGTGAATTTCCGTCTTTTCACGCGGTCAAAATAAAATAGTCCATTATTTACAAGGTATTGGCAGGAGACATTAAACACGTCTATCTTACCTTTTTCTTTCACTGAAACCAAGTTTTGATCCCAGCTTGAAGCAATCAGATGTCTATACACACTGATGAGCCATGATACAGCAAAACAGGCTTCTATGTGGATGATATATATATATATATATATATATATATATATATATATATATATATATTATTTCAAATGTTATTAGAGTAGATACTCATCTTCGAAATATACACTCCCATCTTTATTTTTACTTCAAACAGGGTGTATTATGTCTATCCTATTGACTTGTGAGAAATATTAATAAAAAAATATGTCCTCTGTCAGGAATCAAACCTGTGCTTTCCTTTCTAGATTAAAACACTGATCCAGAGTCTTTTTTTCACATGACTATGAAGAATGTCAGAGATATTTTTGGAGAGAAAAAAAGATTCCTCCCTTATAATATGACATCAGATAATTGAAAACAATTTATGCTCTTTTGTTTTTTTGTGAATTTTGACATAAATAAAAGAAACTTTAATAAACAATTAAACAAGAAGGCCTTGATAATCTCCAATAAACTGGAGAACAAATTTTGTAAATTCTTCTGTTTTTATTTGTTATATAAGGAATTATTATACATTAATCTTTTTGAATTACTCTCCTCCATTTTGGTTGTTATAGTCAAAATATTTCATCAATCAAGACATTGGACCTTCTTCAAGGTATCCATTAAATTTGCTAATCTAACAATTTGGAAATTTTTATTTTTATTTAATTCATGCAGGAAGGTGTTTTCTCATTCCACTTCCTATAATAGGGAAAATTTTCTTTCATTTAGTTCTGAATAAATCCATCTGTGTGTCAGTACTTTTGCTTTTTTTAACAGTATCAACATATAGAACTTTCACTGCTTGATCCAAGGATTGAACTCCTGACAAAGCATCTAGAATTGGCCAATTTTCATGACAATCAGTTTTCGTCAGAAATGTGTGGAATGAAGAAGAAACTCAGAGGCTTATGAAAAAAAAAATAATTAAATAAACGGTTTTAAAGCAAACAAATATGGAATAAGAACTATTTTAAAAAATAGTAAACAATAGAAAAAGAAAAGCTTGTTAATTTACAAGGAAATTTAATATTCACAAGTGAAATAAAATTTTTAAAAAGCCAAAAGGAAAAAAGAAATGAAAAGGAGAGAAGAAAGATAGAAAAAAATAAAGATCTTTGTTTTATGAAGAAACAATTGGAAAAAAAAGTAAAAATAAGAGTTGTTTTAGGAAAAAATCTAATGATTTAAATCTTTTAAATAATAAAAAATTACATTCAAATAAAAATGGAGAATGAGGCAGAAAAAAAATGAAGGAAAATTTCTCCAAAGTTGTGATCAGTAAATAACATCAACTTCAGATGAAGCATTATCAACAAAAATGATGACAATACAATAATTTTATGTAAAATGTAAACAGGAAATCAATTTAAAATTTATATAAGTATCAACACCACAAATAATTCTTTAAAAACTGTTAATAAAGATAAAGCATTTACATTGGACATAAGGATATGTTTATAAACGAGAGAAGCAAAAATGGTGCTCAGGGATCAAAAAGAAAATGTCATATTAAGAGCTTGGAAAGCAACATTGTTTTTCAGTAGTATACATAGTAATTTAAAAATGTAATCCTGAAAATCCCAAGTCTTTAAGTTTTCTCAGATTAAATGCTTTTAAATGCAGTCCAATTTAGGAATAAAATTGTCTTGTCTCCATATCACTGATATTATTCAAGGGCCATAACTCTTTATCCTAGCATCAATGAGATGTGATATTTTAGTCATGTGACCTTAATGTTCATGAAATTGAGGCTCAACCAACAAAATATAACTGGTCAATTTATGGCCAATTTCTTGTCTTGATTACAAAAACATTCCGTCTAGAATATCCAGCATCAAGCCCATTTTAGCCAAACATTTGGATTTAAAATTTCTTTTATTTTTTTGTCTATTCATAAAGGAGATATGCACAAACAAATGAAGCAACTAACAGGACAGAAGAGACATGCTTGTCAACAGGCTGTTTAAAATCAAAGGATGGAATGCTCATATTAAAGAAAGAAAAAATTGTTCAACACTGGAACAAATATACACAATGAAAGAAAACAACCAGAATACACATACAGACTTGAAATTCTGAAAACCCAAGTAGAAGCTGCACTGGCCAAATTGAACAGAAACAAGGTGGCAGGGCCAGAAGGAATTATAACAGAAATGCTGACTGCCTTAGATAACTTTAGCATAGACAAGATCACAGAAATAAATGAAATCTACAATAGTGGAGATATAGAGGAAGATCTCAGCAGATCTAATTTCCTAGCACTGCCTAAGAAACCAGGCACAAATGAATGTGACCTCCACTGAATAATCAGACTAATGAACCACATAACAAAACTCATAATCCGTATTCTGATGAATAGAGCATGCAGCAGAATCAGGCCAGAGATAGGACAAGAACAGTGCGGGTTTGTTAAAGACACCGGAACAAGGAACATGATATTCATGCTCAGAATGCTATCAGGAAGTGCAATACAAACGCAGAAGAATGTTTACCTATGTTTCATAGACTATACAAAGGCCTTTGACAAAGTACACCACAAAGAGCTGCTGGAACTGCTCAGCAACCATGATATATTCGAGAAAGATATTAGAATAATCAAGAACCTATACTGGCAGTAAACAGCATGCATGCATATAGAGAATGAGTTCAGCAAATATACAAAAATAAAAAGGGGTGTAAGGCAAGGATGTGTCTTCTCACTGGACCTATTCAACCTATACAGTGAGGCAATTCTGAGAGAATAGAAAATCCTACCAGGATTCATCATTGGCGGCCACAATCTTAACAACATAAGATACTCAGATGACACAGTGCTGATAGCAGAGACAGAAAAGAAACTACAAAACCTCCTACAGAAGGTAGTGAAGGAGAGCAAGAAGAAAGGACTAAGCATAAACTAGAAGACAGAATGCATGGTCATTAGTAAAAAAAAAAAAAAAATGAGCCCTAAATACAAGTTACAGGTCTGGGACACTAAAATCAAGAAGGTGCGGAAGTTTAAATATCTGGGAAGTGCATTGACAGAGGATGGCAAATGCAACACAGAGATTTGTTGATGTATTGGGATGGTCAAGGACACATTCAAAAAGCTAGGCAGAGTATTGCGAGAAAGGAGGATCTCTTTGGTAACAAAGAAAAGAGTACTGAGCTCTTACTTGACATTTGTCATTCCTTTATGACAGCAAATGTTAGACAGTCTCCTCAAAGATGAAGAAGAGACTCGAGGTGACAGAGATGTGGTTCTACAGAAGGATGCTGAGGATATCATGGACTGAGCATGTGAGCAATCATGAGGTCTTGGAGAGGATGTAAAGAAGGAAGAGGCTTATACTTAACATCAGGATGAGGCAGCTGAAGTTTCTGGGACACATAATGAGAAAGTGGTGCCTGGAGAATCTGATACTCACAAGTCAAATAGAGGGAAAGAAAGACAAGGGAAAGCAATGCATGACATACCTAGCAGGCTTAAGCAAGTGGATGACAGAATGTGGTCTGGGGAAGGTGGCAGAGGGACAAAACTTATTGAGAGCTACAAGAGATAGGAGAAAGTGGAGAGCCATGATCGCTTACATCCTGAAAGGACACGGCACATAAAAAAGAAAAAGACATGTCTATATAACAAAACTTGGAATTTCATTTAATTATTTAATCCAACTAAAACATCATCTCTTCATTGATTTAGAAACAAAAATGATATCAGGACAATTTTGGTGTCAATATTTGAACCCAATTTTTGAAAAATTAGGGCATTTTTTTTTCTATCAGATGCTGAGATACATGCTGAATTTTTAATCAATCAAAGTGAAATAAAAAAATCATTGTTCCTATATAGCTCACATTAATAATCTGGACAATATTTTGATTCAAATTTATGCTCAAAATACATTTTTGAAATCATTTCTATCATTGTCAGTAATTTGAGCAGTACTCAAGAAAAATTACATAAAACTTTCTTTATTTTTGCCCATAGATCCCAATGCATACTTCATTTATAAACATGTCCAAAAATATGGCAACCATTACATTTTAAAATTTACCAAACAGAATTTTTAAAAATGAAGAAAAACACATTCGAGTGGTTAAATATTTTGTTACTCCAAACTACTGAATTTCTATTCAGATATTTCACTATTTTATCTTTGTAGATAGTATATTTATTAGTATAGTAATTATACTAAGCATGTGAAAAAGTACCCAGCATTTTTTGCAAACTTGAAACTGAATATGCAGCTGAATGCTGTTTTTTTTTGTTTTTGTTACCACTGGAAACTTTTGCATGTCCCCCACTAATTGAATTCTTATAACAACTTTTACAATTGACATTACTTTTATGTAATGAGACTGATTTAATATTTGAAACCATGACTTCAATATTCAGATTTTTTTTAAAAATTTATTAAATAGATGAATAGAATAATTATTACAAAAATAACGTCTGATTTTGACATCCCCACCATTCATTTTACAAAAAATAATTTCAGTGATTGTTATTGGGGGGGGGGGGAGTATGTAAGTAGGTTTAAGCATGTCTTTCATTGTGAAATTAAATATATACAAATTCTAACAATTTTGTGTGTGCAGGGGTGTGTGTATATATATATATATATATATATATATGTGTGTGTGTGTCTACATATATACATACAATTGTTATAGAAACAATAATTTATTATTTGAAATGAATATTTTCAAATTTTTCTTAATTTTTAGCTTTTCTCTGTTTTTTCATGTTAGCTTATTTCAAATTTAAAATATAATTAGATTCAAGATTACTCTGACCAGATATCATTTAACAAAAGAGTTGTTACTTCTGGACCAAACATCGTCAATATAATAAATGATTATATTTTTAGTTTAAGCAGTAACTTTCTGTTTGCTAGCATTCTTCAGCTTTTTTTTTTTTTTTTTTTTTTACATAAACCAATTATTTTTATTACCATTAGTTTTTGACTAGTTAGTCTTTTATTTTATTTTATTGCTTTTTACCTTAATGCTCAGGTCATTTTTTATTCACTATTCTCCCCACTCCAAGTTATGGATAAATAGCAGGACAGACTGGATCCTATAGCCTTGAGTGGTAACCAGTGTAGGAGAAGGAAAACTGAATTTGAAAACTCCAACTATGAGTTAGCTTCGCTAACCTGCAATTGGCCAAATGTGGTGAGTACAGTTACACCCCTAAAGACAAGGTCAATCAGGGAGGAGTTCCTCCAACAGGAGCCAGAAGGATTTGGATCACTGTTAAGCAATGAAACAAGTAAAATTAGGTGAACTATATGACTAAATTTAGACTATGTCTTCTGGGTAGTTTGTTCTAGCCAAATCAGTAAGGTGGTGCTCTGGTCAGACAGGCTCCCAAGTACAAATATCTCATCATTTTACAGTTGAAATGGGTTGATGTAACTGTAAGTTCTATGCTAGCAGTTTCTTCTTTCACACTTCTTACTTGTGGAACTATCTTCCAACTTCTAACTTCCCACTCAACTTTGATCTTCAAAAATTTAAATGCAATGTCAATTGTTATCTTCTATCTTCTTAATTCCTGCTCTTTTATGGTTCTCTCTCCTTAATAGTGTTTTTTCTTATATTGTTTTGTGTAGAGACCATGGTTAAATGTAACTGGCAGAAATGCCCAACAAACAGAATTCACAAAGTTTCCAATAAATGATAAATGGAAGAAAGAAAAGAACAGGGCAAAAATATTAATACAAAGCAAACTATATATATATATATATATATATATATATATATATATATGATAAAATGAAATAAAGAACTAGTAGGAAATGACTCTCAGTCTAACATGTTTCACCTTTAAGACTTTTTTGTTTTTTTAATTAGGCTGTAAAGAGAAAATATTTTGAAACTATATTCATAGCATTACTACCAACTATAAGCACTCTCTTAAAATATTACATTGCATCACCATTTCTCTACAGATCCATTATTCCTGAATCTAACTTATGTCTAAAAGAATGAGAATTTTACAAATTTCCCTTACGCATGGTAAATCTAACCAAACTAGATTTTTACAATATCCTACTTCATTTCACCAACCCAGAGTTGATGGCCACAAATTTCTCCCACACACACTCATAAATTCAAAAATCCAACCAAATACAAAATTATTTTGCAACGTATTGCTATATTTCACTGACAAAATATGAGAGTGACATGTGTAGACTTCCCTCACATACACACTTATACATTTACATGAATTAACACTACCATCCTACATAAACCTACACACACAAGAATTTCTTTACTTACACTATCATGCACTTTAACATGTTCCTTACATATATTTATATATTATCTATTGCGTTTATACACGTGACGCGTGTCTGACCAATGAGAACTACAAAAAAATCATAACATATCAGTCGTCTGTCTCTTTGCTTTTTCATTTCTATTCTCAATCTCTGACGAAGCCTTAATAAAGATGAAACATGTTAGATTGAGATTCATTTCTTTGTTCTTTATTTCATTTTATCATCTTGTCAGATTCATATCCATATCTGATCTACATTTGATCTTCAACTCATGAGTGTGTGTGTGTGTGTATATATATATATATATATATATATATATATATATATATATATATATATATATATATAAGCAAAAAAAACTAGACAAAGAAACATTAATAAAGCAAAAATTTCACAAAGTAAAAATGGTGTTAACACACAAAAGAGGTACAGACAAATGATCGCAGTGATTCTGATTTCAAGACAAGAAAGAAAAATATAACGAATGAGACCAAAAAGTGGTCAATCTTATTGACTCGGAAGAAATCCCAGCATGCATCTGTACAATTTGTCTATAAATTTGGGAAGGGGAATGTTTTTGCAATCATTCCAACTAGGTTGGATCCAACACCTTGTGTCTTAGTGGCTTTACTGGCTTATTTGGGGTGAAATGATTAAAAAAAGAAAAAAAAAAAGTTTAATTTTATTTGGCAGCCTATTCTTTATTTCCTATCTATGCTGCTTATTTAAGTCATAGAACGTTAAAGAAAAGAAATGACCTGAAATGTTGTGGTAAAAAAACAATAGAAAATGAAGGAAATTCAAGTCAAAAACGAATAATAATGACAATGTTCCATCAAAGTGAGTTAGTCAATTCCTTAATTTCAGGTGAAATTCTTGTATTTTTTTTTCTTGGTGGGGCAGGCTTTTTGCTTATCAATCACATTTTCTTAAAGCCAACAAGATAACTGTTTTCTTTGGCAACCCCATCTGTCTTTGATTGTTTCTCTTGCTGTTGTTGCCGAAACATATCTGTGATTTGTTCAATAGTCTTATCCTTTGTTTCTGGCAGGTACATATAGGTGAAGCCCCAAAAAAGCAATAGCAAAATGGTGAAAGGCACAAACGAGAGATCATCCAGTCCTTTCTGGAAAATAAGAAAAGAAAGATTACAATTAAAAATAAACTAGACTAATCAAAAGCCACATAATTTACAAAATAACATATTTGATGGTATATAGATCCCTTCAAACACACTATTTACATTTAATATTACAATATTGCGGAGTTAGACAGGTACAAATATTGATAGTTTACGACAGTGGTTACTAAACTTTTCTCTGGGACACATTTTTGGAATTAAAATGTGATCCCAGCTCGCTAAATTTTATGTGATAAAAAATACATTTAAAAATAAAAAACAGAAAGAGGGTTAAAGGGAGATAACGGCGGATTCGAAGTCAGAACATTACCATTGATAACTCTCTCCTCCAATTTGAAGACCCTAGTTACTATATTCTTAATACTTGATATAATGCAAAAATGTCACAAGGATAAAATTTGTTAATAATTATTTATAACTATTTATACTGAAACTCATGCATGCAATTACAAGTAATCCATCATAATATTTTAAATTTTGAAATGATATCTATTTTTGGTATATGAATTTTTTGAAACTATTTCTAAATCTTTGATTGTCTTTCAATCACCTGCTATCCTCTTCCATTGCACCTATAAGGAGTGCTGCACCATGTGGTAACAACTGGTCTAGGATGTCCGAGTAAACATTACTAGAAACCTCAGCTTCACTAATAAGATGTAGTGAGTCCCAATAAAATTGAAATAAAGTATACAAATAAAATATAAACAAAAAATAAAAAAATTAAAATAAGGCATTTGTGCTTTCCTTATCCTTTCCTTATCTCTTTCTTTCTCTCTCTAAACTTCTTTTTCTATACATCTCTCAACTAACGAGAAGGCAAGGCTCAAAAAAAAAGAGGAAGAAAAAGAAAAGACTGAACCTAGCTGAAAAAGAATGGAAGTTTGTGAGACCAGAGCCTTTTAATTTGTGATTGAAAACTACAAAAATTCAGAGAGGCTCCATGCATAAATTTCATTATAAAGAAAAAAAATGAAAAAAAAAAAAAAGGAACGCTGGAAAATAAAATAATTTTGGCCAATCAAAAATCGAACAAAAAGTGATTTTTGATGAACAGTGAGGCTTGGGCTGTGGCTTTGGATATCTCAAAGATGTGTGACAGGGTTTGGTATACGTTCCTTCTTTACAGGCTGAAGTGTTATGGTGTCCCCAGCAGAATTTTTGAATTGATCCAATCTTTTTTTGGACAAATTGTGCAATGAAATGTTCTAGATCATTTCACGTTAATGTGGGGGGGGGGTCTCCCAGGGCTCCATCCTTGGACCTACTTTTGTTTCTTATCTTCATCAATGACCTTCCTGATGCCATCAGTTCCTATCGATGTTGATAATACAACTATTTACTGCTCTCTTAATTATGTGTCTATATTTCTGAGATGAGGTATTATGTACATTATTCAGACTGTTGTCCTCATCTTTGTCGCCATATTTATTACAATGTTTCAGGGTAGACTGTTCTAGTTCCAGTCTACCCCAGTGAGTGAAATAAAGGGTTCAGTTCGACATTCCAAACTCTCTCTTAATAGTAAGTCTGATCAGTCCAATAAAGTAAAACTGACAACTGTCTCAAAAATTACGTACAATCTGTTCTTAACAGGGGCAAGAAATGGCTTGTAAATTTTAATTTCTCCAAAATGAAACTACTTTCTTTTAATCATCTTAATGAACTATTTTTGTCTTCCATCACTATGACTGATGCTAACCTCCTCAAAAACCACTCCTTACACCTCCTTGAATGCTTCAAAGAGTAACATTATCTTAAAAAATATTAAATTTAGGAACCTAACATTTATTTTATTACCTTATTTCTTTTAATATGAAAGAGTTAAAATAGCAAAAATAACTATGAAATCTACCCTTTAAAAAAGTGGAGGGTTCTTGTTTTTTGGGGTTTTTTCTTTTACCCATTTTGCATGCATGTTTACGAAACCTTTACCCTTAACTGAAAGGTTAAATTTAATAAATTAAACTTTGAAGAACATTTATACAGTGGGCCACTGATTTCTGGAAACTAACAGTCTTGTATCTCTATTCTAACAACAGGAAGCCTTGTACACCCCTTTTGGTAACAGGAAGTCCCCATACATCACTTCTAGCAACAGGAAGTGCCCTGTACCTCCTTTCTGGTAACAGAAAGCCTTGTACCTTCCTTTTGGCAACAGGAAGACCCCCCATACCTCAACTTCTAGCAACAGAAAGTGCCATTAATCTCCCTTCTAGTAACTTGAAGCCCCCTTTACCTCTTTTCTAGCAACAGGAAGCCTTCATACCTCCCTTCTGGCAACAGAAAGCCCCCTGCAACTCCCTCCTGGCAACAGACATTCCATGTACCTCTCTCTTAGCAACAGGAAGCCTCATACCTCTCTTCTGGCAACAGACATTCCATGTACCTCTCTTCTGGCAACAGACATTCCATGTACCTCCCTCCTGGCAACAGGCAACCCCTGTACCTCTCATCAGGGAATAGGGAGCCTGAGAGCACTTAATTTAGACAAAATAAAGAATGCACATCTTACACATTTGTTGGCTAATTCAAAGACTGCAGTGTTCTTATTTTGAGTGAAACTATTCTGCACATCTTAAAGCAGAACTGATATGTAATAATAGTATACATACTTACCACCAAATTGTAAATCCTTTATCCAACCCCAAATACCAAGGAATACTGCACACTGTTAATGTCAAGTACTGCTCACTCTTTGTGATGCATTAAATGTGGTAAATTTTAGTAAATCTGTTAGGACATTTATCTAAGAATTTAATATCAGAAATATTTGTTTAATTTCCTAAGTCATAATGCTTTATTGATATGTTTGTAATTTGTGGATCAGAGGTTGATTATTGGATTATCTCATGATCTCTGTTGATCTGGCAAAATGGATAATCCAGCATGGTTTCTTGAACCAGAATTAATGATATACCTCTAGGTACATATTTCTTGATTTGAAAAATCTGTCCGGAAAGTATCCGGCCATTTAATATTATCGGGGTGGGGGGTGGGGGGGGGGAACTATTTAGAGCAATGGCACTGATTGATTTCCAGATTACATCAAGGCTGCACAACCAGCCTTTGAGATATTTATAAATGACTGAGAATTGTCTGGAAAGACCTCATAATTCAAAAAACATATTTACCTGTACATAAGGAAAGGTAAAACCATTAATGAAATTTGATAGCCAGTTAATCATGGTGCAGATGCTCATGGCAGGGGCCCGGGATCCTTGGGGGAAAAGTTCAGCAACAATTAACCATGGAATGGAACCTGAAGCCAAAAAAAAAAAAAATAATGAAAATGGTAAGCATTTATTAGAGAATAGTAAATTATTTGTTTTGCAACACAAGGGTCATTGTAAAATAGAAAAAAAGTGTCAAAATTAAAAAGTTGAGGTGCCAAAGAGGAAAACTCATCAGAACATGAAAATATCTATAGAAAAGGTGCAGAAGCTATGCTACAGCGGTGGGAAAGTGATTGAAGCTGAGGTGCCAGGTCAAGAACAATAATATTGCAGATTTGCAGCTTCTTGGGCTCATGTTTTCCCAACATGAAGTAGTGTGATTATATTGAATCAATTGCTAGATCTAGTGCTAGGAAAGTTGGTTCACTGTTGTGTCAGATGATTTTTCTCATCAGAATCCATCTTAAACATTTATAAATCTACCATTCATCCCTGCATTGAATATTGCTGCCATATTTGGCCTGGTGCTCCCACTATATATATCAAAATACTTGACAAAATTCAAAGAAGTGTTTGTGATGTAATCAATCCTAACTTGGCATTTTAACTTCAGTCAGTTTCTCACCACCATGATGTAGCTTCCCTCTGTCTTTTCTACAAATATTTTCATGGCAATTGTTCTGATGAGCTTTCCTCCTTGGTGCCTTGACTATGAATTTGAAGTCTACTACTAGATTGGCAACTAGGTCTCACCATTTCACTGTTGAACTAGCTTGATGCAACTGTTCTATTCTAATAGATTCTTTTCTTGCAATTCTCACCTATGGAACTCTAGGTTATTGCTTCCCTGACATCTACAATCTTGAAAAATTTAAATGCGATGCTAACTCCCATCTTCTGTCTTCTATTGTCCTTTCTCCTCACTAGAGTCTTCCCATTTTCTTTCACTTCCAGTAACTCCTTGTGTCTTAGTGGCCTTATACCCTTGCTTGAGGAGAAATGATTAAAAAAATATATATTTTTTGGATTTTATCAAAAATCTCCAGATGCATAACAGAAGCACCAGACCAGATATGGCATCAATATTCAATACAGGACAAATATGGTATCAATATATGCATTCAATACAGGACAAATATGGTATCAATATATGCATTCAATACAGGACAAATATGGTATCAATATATGCATTCAATACAGGACAAATATGGTATCAATATATGCATTCAATACAGGACAAATAGTAGACTTATAAAGGTGAAGGATAATTAAATTTTTATCTGAAGTTGATATCCACTCAGTAGGTGTATTGTATTAATAATTTTCACTAAAAAGAGGTTTTTATTCTGTCTGAAACTGATTAAGAAATATGCTTTGCTAATGTGTCTGCTATAATTTGACTATCTAATTTGTTTTAAAGTTTTTCTCCATCAATGCTACAAGGCCTTTTCAATATGAATGAGTGGATACAAACCTGGACCAATTGAAAAGGCAGCAACATAAAAGATGACTGTTATGGCACCAACTGTTTGCATTCCTTTTACAGTGCCCTGAAAGGAAAAAAAAATTAAAATTAAAAACCAATATCATAAAAATAATTACAATTTTCTCATATTTCAAAGTATAAACATTGCATACATTCAACATAGACATTTTGTGTATTCAAAATGCCACCCTAGAAAATGATTTTTCTTTTCTTTAATGATGGCATATAAATTTCTGTAGATTATATTAAGAAAAGAAATTAGTGAGTGATATATTGAAATGTTCTGGTTTCCTATTTGATTCAGTTCAAAACAAGATTTTTTTTAGACATTTGTTGTTTTTATTTACAAATTTATGAAATTCTTATATTTGGAGAAAAGATATAAGCCTTATTTGCTCTTAAATACAGTAATTACTTTAACAGAAAATTATTTTAAAATATAGATTATAAACTTATACCTGATATTCTAATTGGCTTAAATAATAAAGAGAGGTGCATTAACAAGTCCACAATCTAACAACAGCTGCATTTGTTCCCAACCTAATTAATGACAGCCACATCAAAAGTTTCCAACCTAATAAGAGCCATATAAAGAAATTCACAGACAAATAATAAAGGTATTTATCTTCAGCACATTCTTGGAATGTGCAGAAGATTCTCAGTTGAAACAACTTCTCAAAATCTAAGCCTGAGAGTTTTTCAGCATCTCCATATATAGTAAAATAATTTCTAATGCCTTTCTGCACTAAAATCATTCCCAATGCCTTTTTGCACAAAAATCATTCCTAATGCCTTTTTGCACAAAAATCATTCCCAATGCCTTTTTGCACAAAAATCATTCCCAATGCCTTTTTGCACAAAAATCATTCCCAATGCCTTTTTGCACAAAAATCATTCCCAATGCCTTTTTGCACAAAAATCATTCCCAATGCCTTTTTGCACAAAAATCATTCCCAATGCCTTTTTGCACAAAAATCATTCCCACTGCCTTTTTGCACAAAAATCATTCCAAATGCCTTTTTGCACTAAAATCGTTTCCAATTCATATTTAATCATTTATTTCATAAAATGTTTTATACTGATGATAGTTTATGTATTTTTGAATAAATTAAGAGTCATGCATGACATTGATGTGAAAGTTTAGATAACAAGACTAAGAATATGACTAATTTTTAGGTTAACATCTTGGTTGTGTAGCATTTTATTAAACTGCACCTCTAGCACACCCTTTTTTCTATTTCCTTATCTTTTGTACCAAATTTGTTAAAAGTACTCTAAGTAGAATTAATAGTGAATTTTATTTTGTCAATTTGGGCACAAAGACTCCACAATACCATTCAGATGTAAATCATCAGGATTCTTTTTTTATTATTCTTAGTACATTTTAGTCGCTCATTAATTCAACTTCAACTACAAGTCACTATTTCAGCTACAGAGATTGTTTCTTGTTATAAATGCCATTCTCTTCAAGACACAGGTGATCATGTCCTTCCACATATTCTTTTCTTATTGAGAGTTTGATCCTCACTGCATGCTCATACTTGTGCCCTTGTGCCACATCTAAGCTATGCTTATATGTGACTTGCCATGACTTCATGAGAACAAATAGAATGATTTTCACAATTTTGCATTCAGAGTTTTCCTTCTCTGGCTGTCAATCAAATCTTCAGAGCCCAGTCTACCCTGCTATTTAACCTATAGCTAGAGTTGCAGAGAAGAGATATCTTTCCCAAGGATATTAGTGCAAAAATTTCAAATGACTAGGCTGGAATTTGAACTCAGTTTACTGATTTCATTTTCTGTACCAATAACCATTATGCTACCTGCGTTTATATAAACGAAATCAAACCTTTAAGATGATATAGACAACATTTTGAACAAATGAATTATTGATGTTAAAAAACAAATCATTACCAATACAAAAACAATTATACTTTTTGTACAAAGCTTCACTTATTAAATCCATGAGCATTTGTCTAATGCAAAGAAACAGGGCTTACATTTAGTGTTAGGGCCAGCGTCATGACAATACTGAGTACAAACATTCCCATGAGCCCTGTGAGGTGGAGAGTTCTTCGACCCACATACTCCATGAGGGGGATACTTATGAATGTCATGACAACCATAACTGCACCGATTCCACTGACAGCATGAGTAGCCACATTGGGCAGCATTCCAGCTGAGACGAATAGAGAGTGGGAATAGTAAAGAATCTGAAAAGTTTAAAGAAACAGAGAAATATGAAAAAAAGACATCAGTTATTATGTCTTAAAATGGATTCCATCTGCAAAAAGGAGACATTATTATATCATAAAATTCATGACATCTGCAAGCTTCATTTCATATAGGAAAGTTAGAGGACAATTTCTTTTGTAAAAGACAGAAAAGTGGGAAGAAAGAATAGGGAAATGGGGGAGAATAGAAAAAGAGGGGTACAGGTAAAAAAGGGGGAGAATAATAAGAAAAAAGAGGAGAGAAAATTTGACACTCACAGGACATATAGAACACAAGAATGACAGACATTATTTACATTATTTGGACTATTGTCCTCATCTTTGTTGCCATATTTATTACAACGTTTCGGCCATTGGAATGTCGAACTGAACCCATTATTTCACTCACTGGGATAGACTGTTCTAGTTCCACGTGCCATGTTTAATGGATGCCAGTTATCAGTTATTTTCTGTTAATTTTCCCTCTGAAAGTTCTCCACTGCCTTAATCATCAGGATCCTTTTTTTTATTATTCTTAGTACATTTTAGTCGCTCATCAATTCAACTTCAACTACAAGTCACTATTTCAGCTACAGAGATTGTTTCTTGTTATAAATGCCATTCTCTTCAAGACACAGGTGATCATGTCCTTCCACATATTCTTTTCTTATTGGGAGTTTGATCCTCACTGGGTGCTCATATTTTGGGTCCTGTCACTGGATCTAACCAATGCCTTTATCCACTGTGCCATGTGTCCTTGAGGACATCTGTGTATGAATTTCTGGGTATTATAAACCTAATGTCTTCAGCAACCTTTTTTTACCAGTGCTCATTTTGCAATTTTTGCTGTTATCATTGCCTTTTTTTTTAACCAGATTTTGCTGTTATCATTGCCTTTTTTTTTTTTTTAACCAGATCTCATATTGCAACTTTTGTTGTTATTATCGCTTTTCTCTGGCACTCCTTATTACTGGTTCCCATATTGTATTCATTTCTATGCTTGGTTGGCTGAGGAAATTTTTGTGGCCTAGCATATGTGCTGATTCCTTAAGTTTACGAATTTTCCAATGGTGTTCTTTGTCTATGATCTCAACATGATCCCACAGAGGGCGGTGATCTCCCTTCTCTCTCCATATGTGGTCAGCCACGCCTGATTTTTCCACTTTCCCTCGTGTTACAGCTTTTTGGTGTTCTTGAAAATTTACCTTAAGAGGGCGGTCTGTCTCCCCTTTATATTTCTTTCCGCAGCTGCACAGGATGGCGTACACACAGTCTTTTGTCATGTTCTCCTCTATGGGGGGGTCTTACTCAGGAGAGATATCTGCTATTGTGTCGTCAAGCTTTTTAAGGCTGTCCTGATGTTATATGGACCACAGATCCTTTGTATTTTCTCTGATAACCCCTTCACATAAGGCAGGCAGACTGTTT
The DNA here is from genome assembly GCA_903632075.3 of Acanthosepion pharaonis. Lineage (NCBI taxonomy): Eukaryota > Metazoa > Mollusca > Cephalopoda > Sepiida > Sepiidae > Acanthosepion > Acanthosepion pharaonis. The sequence continues at coordinate 627,460 of CAHIKZ030002977.1, forward strand.
ACTGGGTGTTGTTGCCCTCCTCTTGTACATGGCTATCCCAGTTTTTGGGGTCTGCTGCCATGTACCCAGGGTAGGTGTTATGTTGTAGGGTATTAGTTATACTGACCAGTTCTTTATCTAATGTCTCTGGGTTGCCACTTACGACTTTTTCTTGGTGTTGTAAGCAGCGGATGATCCCTTTCTTTATGCTGTATGGATGGTGGGAGTTGAAATTGAGGTACTGTCCAGTAAATGTTGGTTTATGGTATATGGATGTCTTGAACCCATGCTCTGTTCAAGATATGACAGAGTAAAGCAGCACCTAACCTGTTATGAAATGACCTATTCTTTTGTGTTTTGTATGTAAATGAACATACATTTTTATGAATTGTGCTCTATTTTAGAGACACTGATAGCATCATTTTGCTTCAAGTTATTTTTGTTGAATAAAGCCTATCTTTAAGTTATTGTCTTCCTGCTATTTTGGATTGCATTCAAAATTCATAACATAACCTAGCTAATGAACTAAAGTGTAAATGGATGGTAGAACAGGGATTAGAAGAGATAACAAAAAGACAAACTTTACTAAGAGCTACAAAAGAGAGGAAATTGTGGAGAACCATCATCGTCCATGTCTTTAAAGGACACAGCACAAAGAAGAAGAGCTGCAAGTCAGAATTGTTCAAGACCTGGCACAACTATTGCAAATCAATTGGAAAATTTAACACTCACAGGACATTTTAAAAGCAAGAGGGACAGAGGAAAGCAGTGAATAACCTACCTAACAAGTTTGTGTAAATAGTTGGCAGAACAAGGATTAGAAGAGATGGCAAAAAGACAAATATTGCTAAGAGCTACAAAGGAGAGGAAGTTATGGAGAGACATAAACTCACATGTCCTGAAGTGACACTGCACATGGGAGGAGGGGAGAAATGTCATTCCAAGTGAAAAAGTGAGAAAATTAAAACAAAAAAAGAAAAAAATTCTTGTTCTACTTACAGCTAAGATTCCACAGGACTGCTGCGATATTTGCATCACAATACCTATCACCAATTGTTTTCTTAAGGATGATTTTACTATCAATTGTGCAATGCTGATCTGTAGTAACAAAAAAATAAATAAAAAAGATCCTTTCAGACCAGTGGAGATTGGTTTGGTTTGTTTTACGGCATATCAACCTCAATGTGTCATTTAATGCCGACAACTTATTTTTTTTTTTTCCTGGTAATCTATTTTTGTTAATATTTTTTTCCTCAAAAACATAGCTGGTAATATTTTTTCAAAAACATATAGCTGGTAATATTATTTTTCCAAAAACGTACAGCTGGTAAAATTATTTTTTCAAAAACGTATTATCAGAGGCCTTGCTGTTGGATGTAGTTTATCGTCTTACCCAGGACGCAGATGTAGTTTGTCGTCATACCCAGGACGTGGATGTAGTTTATCGTCATACCCAGGACGTGGATGTAGTTTATCGTCATACCCAGGACACCAGATCAGTGGAGACTCAGATGATAAAAGTAAATAAAATGTCATAAAAAATCTAAAAAAAGCCAAGACTTCACAATCCATAGACTGCAGACAATATTTGTTTGAGCTTTAAAAATGGAGATTTTAAAATCATATGCAAAAATATTTTACCTTTCTTGTCAAATATTCTATTATCACAATGTGGGATATTTAATAACAAAAGTGATGGAAACAAACAAAAAGAATTTAAATGAAATTAGCTAGATTATATACTCAAAACATATTTAAAAAAAAAATCTAAATGTAAAATTCTCAGCATCCCTTTTCCTATATGTGCATGTATAGCCACATCAACAAAAACTTTACTTTAGTCTGATGAAATTCTAGAGAACAAAATACATCACACAAAATGTTTTCTATTTTGTCAGTTTTTTTTTTCTTAAAATTGTACTTGACATATAAAAATTTATATATTATCTTCACCATACAAAAATATATAAAACAAAGGAGCAGGAAGATAGGAAAAAATTACTCACTGTAATGTGGTGGCTTCAAAAACAAAGAATAAACAGCAAAAAGAAGCTAACTGGTTATCACTCCTTAGAGCCAATAGAGGACAAAAACAAATATGTGCATGATTAAAAAAAGAGGAGAAAAAATTACTACCAGAGAAACAGCATTGTAAATCTGACAGATTAGACCCAGCAGCCAGTTCTTCAGCTAAAAGAGGGAAGGCTGCTTAGACTTAATATAAATGGTCTCAAGAACTCAGATTGTAATTTGAATGAGCCCAGGAAATATCAATGTGTAAACAAATTTTCATATTGCCCTCAACTAATAAACTCCCAAGTGAATGATTTTATAACAAGAAATTTGTACATACCTTTGGTTCTGCTTGGCACATTCTTTGTTCAGATTTCATATCTTCAATGTCAAGGTCAACATCAAACTTCCCTCGTAAGGTAACAAGAGCTTAAAAAATAATAATAATAATCCTTTATAGCAATAAATGAAATATGGAAGCATATTGATAATCATTCATTTTATCACTTCACTACAGTTTCTTCAAGGTTCAGGTAAGCTTTATAAAAC